>VXBL01000332.1:432128-443882 GCA_013400195.1 Aramus guarauna | reverse complement strand
TAAGTGAGTGATCTCTCCCTGTCCTTATATCGACCCACAAAGCTTTTCGTTATACTTTGTCTCCCCTGTCTAGTGAACGAGGGGAGTGATAGAGCAGCTCTGGTGGGCACCTGGCCCCCAGCCAGGGTCGACCCACCACACCAGGCTACATAAAACTGTGGCATAAGCACAAGGCACTGTTTTTCCTCATTTTCCCTACCTGTACACTTACAGTACAATCCCATTACAGGAACCATTTTCTGTAATTAACAACTAAGCTATAAAGCTTATATAAACTGCAGTGCATCCCATATGTGAAGATACAAGTAGGGAACATTTCTACTAAATTATCATAAGGTGATGTCATGCAAGGAAAACTGATGATGCTGAGACATCATGATTTATCCTTCAGCAGGACAAAGATCCCTGTTGCATTTCCATAAGCTGAAATCACAGCAAGCAGCAATTTTAGAACCAAAGAGAGTGGGTGCAAAGGCACTCTGAAAGGTGGTGGAGGCCATCCCTTACCTTAAGCATATAGAACAATGCCCTATGTCACACTGACCCATAAGTTCCTCTTACTTTTAAGAGGTTCACTGATTCTAAAAACTTTTACTGATACAATTCCACAACCTCCCAAGGAATTAATCTATTTCAGTGCTCAATTTTATTATATTCAGAAAGTGTGGCTTTTTTTAATTCTGCCTCCAATATTGAAACTAAATCTCCAATGCAAAACTTCTCTACTCCTTGCTCAAAAGTAATGCATTATTCCTGTCATTTTCTAGTTCTTTGAAAGTGAACCTAACGTTCAAGTTTCCATATAAAGAGCCTGGTAGTCACTGAGTTCTTGTATATATACATTTAAAAATGTATGAGATAGTCAGGGTTATCTTAAGCAAAGAACTTAAGCTCACCCTGCTCCCATGCTTTTTTGATGACATATGGCAGGCAAAAGGGAAGAAGCTAAGAGGAAAAAAAAGATCTCTGTAACTGAATATTTAACACTGTAGGAACAGAGGCAAGAAGCAGCAAATCATCAACTGCCATGCAAATGGAAAAAATCTCACCTTTAAAAAAAACTTTCAGATGGTAAACTGCTTCATGACATGAGCTGCCTTCAACTCAGTCACTGGCATGAACATTTTCCTTGGAAAGCCAGTCTGAATCCCAGACAACCCCTGCAGGCACTTGAATGCACTCACTGAAACCAACAGCCACCCACGCCACTCAGCTAATTTCTCGGAACAGGAAAGATACAAAACCACAGAACCACTTTTTTATGTCCTAATTCAGTAAAAAACAGCAGGTAGCTTTTTTAACACAGACCCACATCACAGACTTTGTTAAACAGAAACCCTGGAACCAACAGAGACTCCAGAATTGACTTTGAACTCTGGCCTGGACACTTCTTAACCTAGTGAGTCGGCTTTTTAAGAGTGCTGCCATCCATAGCCAAGTATTTCAGAAAAAACCAAGAGCAGTATGCTGACCAGTTTTTGTCTGTCTCCCCATCCTAAGACTCCTTCCAACCCAACACTACTGTTTATAAATCTCAAACTAAAAGTCACAGGGGTACAAGAAGGGCCTCTAAAATCTAACAGACCTGAGGCTCTCCTAGGAAGAGGTTTTGGTAGTGTACATGTGAAGAGTCAACCTTTAAAAGAGAGCTCTGGGTACTGCTACCTATTACCTCTTTCTTCTCCACTACTACATCTGCCCATTTCCAGTTCTGGCAGCCTGAAGAGCCATAAAGTTCCTGAGATGGTGACTTACGATGGTTAATTGAAAAGCAGCTGTTAAACTGTTTTGCCAAACCCAGGACAAGATCTCAACTCTTAAGGCCAGGCTTGACCATTTAAAACACACCTCTAACTTTCCAATAGGAATGCAGCGACAATAAAACTTGCAAGATAATTGTTGATTTAAAGATGCACTGCTGAAATCCATATAGACAGATGTTGAGAAAAAACAGTATTTTCCTTCACAAAATTCACTCATTTACTACTACTACTACTGATAATAATAATAATAATAATAATAATAATAATAATAATAATAATAATAATTCGGAAACTATGAAATTTGCTAACTCAGATCTCTTTTCAGGTTTCAGCTCCCTACTGAAAGCAAAAGAAGGTGAAGCACATCAAAGGCTTCATGATTATGTTACAGTCAGAAATGGAGACATGGACAAAAACACTGAAATGAGAGGCAGTAGTGCTCACTTGCTCTGTATGTACATATCACAGTCAGGAGGGGTAGAGTCAGCTTTTAGTGCACCGTGATCAGATTTTCTATGCCACAAACAGCACAGCCCCAGTAAGGACTATTAGGTCTACTGCCCACACAGGGCTGTATTACCAATGTTTCCTCATTGTCTGGGACATCTTAGTCCCAAGTAAGGGCAGGTTGACTGGAGAAGAAACAAATCTCTTAGAGGTCTCATGGGACACCTCTCATGACTTCACTGGACATAAGATATAATCTTAAATAAGAATGACATCTTCCAATATTAAAAAAAAAAAAAAAATATCCATCAGGATCTTTACTGCTGAGTGACTTTTTTTTTTCTGTCTATATAGCTAGGATTGTTGGCAACAGGGTAAACATGCTATCATACAGCTGAAAACATATTTAAATGGCAAAATACCAATTGTAAGAGCAGTAATCAGATATGGTTCAAAAACTGAATCTCTCTAACCTGTCAAAGAGATTGCAAACAGAGCAAAGTTTTCTGACCTGTGACATTATCAGGAACCTCAGCAGAAAGTGAACAGTCCTGTTTCCTACACCAAAGCCATGAGATAGCAAACCTCAGGCCAAACGCATCATTTCAGCACTTTTTCCTATGCTGGAAGATCCAGGAAAATAGGTAACCAGAAAGCAGTTTGCCATCCATTGTGGGTGCAATCCATCAGAGCCTGGGCCAAATTTAAACCAACAGGATGGCACTGGCTCTTTCTGTTTGCCACAGAACAGTTTTACCAGTTGTGTGCTCATGAAAGTCACCCTTGCTCATGAGGCAACAGGCAAGATCCAAGACATTTATTCTTTTCTTGAAGCAACTTTGAAGAGCAATTACAATGCTCATATGGAGTAGAGACCAGCATATTTTTTGTACCAGTTAAACTTGAAGCATGGAAACAAAAGTGCTATCAAGAAAGAAAAAAAATGCTATTACAGGTAGCATAGTCTTGGACTAACTGGAACTACTAAATCACACCATTTTGGCATGAAGGGCACAACCAGGGGTTCATGAAGATTTTCTCACATTGGAATGTGAACAGAAATAAATGTATTTTTAAAATGAAAAGAAAATAAGGAAAAAAACAAAGTCGTGTAAAAACAGAACACATATTGGTTTCCCATGTTAGCAAACAAACATGCTCTGAATTTACAAGAATCAGACATGGTAGAAGAATCCTGTCAGTACTTACCCAGTTTCACAGCATGAAAGACATCAGGTTGCCTCTTTTCTGTATCTGGAAGAAATATAAATATTCCTATTATCAACCATTAAAAAAGCAAAAATTCTAGTAGAAATGTTCTAGCAAAAGCTATATTGTCTAGACCATGTGTTTGCCAAGAAAGGTTGGACCAGATGATCCCTTGCGGTCCCTTCCAACCTGGTATTCTATAATTCTATGATTAGAAAATTTACATAAAGGTACTTTTGACATACATTTAATAAGAATAAAGAAAGCACTGATAACCTTTTTATTCACTTTGGGAAGAATGACTCACCTGTATTGTTGTCTGTGCAGAGTTAAAGCTACAAACTATAATAAAGCACCAGTACAGGCTTTTGCCTTTCAAGTTCCATTCTCTATCAGGAAATTGTATTTGTAAACTGCTGTGTTTTCCGCCTGGAAGTCTAAAATAGCAATTAAAGAACCACAGTATGGCTCTGTGGTCTGGTGTAAACCTCTGTACAACAGCAAACACTCAAATAGTGCAGGATTATTTTGAAAGATGACTCAAAAAGAGTTTTACAAGACATCCCATTTTTATTTCCTCCTGAGTATTGCCAGGTTAATTTGTGAGGGTCACAAAAATAATAGTGATGATTTAACTACACACCTTGCTATTTGTGCATTAATAGATACCCTTTAGCTCCCAGATCATCATTCCCGTAATAAAAACTGCAATTATTACCGATTTTATTATTTTGATTGAAGGATCTTTCCTTCAAAATACCTTCAAAGTACCTTGAAACTGCTCACACTATGTAGGATGAGGAAAAAATAGTGACACATTGTGCACCTTCCATTCAATCCAAAAAAATATATCCTCCTCCATCTTCGAAAGCATTACTGACACTACAGAACCAATGAGCTAGAAAGATTTTAAGGAAATGAAGGAGATGTTGAGAGATTTCTTGAGCTTGATTCTGCCATTTTTATGATAATACAGAAAGGTTAACGTTCATAGCTTGACTCCAAAGGAAATAATTTGAAAATGCTGAACAAAAACAATTGCTGGAAAGCCCCCGAAAACACGAGAAACTCTTAAGACTGGGACAGCAAGTTGCGGGTCCTACATTTTCTCCTGGTACAGAAACTGCTCTTATTAAAAGGAACTGTGTATGAGCTCACCATTGGAAAACAGATTTCAAAAGACTAGTTTAGAAAAGGACCAGACTCCATACTTGGCATGTAAAAAGCCTGGAAGAGAGGCAGCCTCAGGGAACAGGAGACCATGAGGAGATGCCAGAAGGAAGGACTGTTGTCAGGGTAAGCTGAAGCAAGGACAGGGACAGAACACAGGCAACACCCAGGCCATTTCAGTTGGGTTTGAATTTTTTTACTGAAAACAGCCCTGAGAAGAGAGTTGCTTTCTTCAGGGAGGCAATTTGCCCTATCTATGGCAATAGATCAGAAGACAAGTTCCTCTTCTGCTGCCTTCTGCATGAAGGAAAGGATCTTTTTTTTTTCCCAGGATATACAAGACTCCGGTGCTAAGAGGAGACCGAAGCAATGGTCAAAAACCAATGCAGAAATTTGTGTGAAAGCTTAACATTTTTACACACACACATCCTCTGCCCCTGGAAGCTCCCCCTCAGCAGAGGTGACAGGAACACTCACCTACTTTAACACAAGTCCACTCTTAAAGCTTAAAGAGACTTCTTCAATACTTTAAATGTAGGACTACAGAAGCCTTTCAAGACTCATCAGGCCAACTCTGCTTGCACATACGTTCTGTGCATGTGCACATGCACAGGCAAGGTATAATGCGCTGCACTACCGAATCCCACAGATGCCTGATTCTCTCTGTGTACTGTAACCAACTGATGTCTATTCCTCAGAGACTGGTAATGAGCAAACGTCTACAGTCAACCGGTTCTGTCTGGTAGTGTGGCTGTATGAAAGCCCTAGCTCCAGCTTAACCTATGAGTCAACATCTGACTAAGTTAACATTTTCTCTGAAGCAGAAAGAAATGTAAGATTTTTGTCCTAGATTCTTAAAGTACAAGAGAAGCTTGACCTGCAGGAATGACACTAAATTTAAATAAAAATTAACAATTTGGGGGATTGTGGACATGTCCACATGGTAGTGTAATAACAGACATAATTAGATAAGATTTCAATAAGCCTATTTGGGTATCACAAGTGGCAGAGAGCTTGAAGTGGACTATGCTACCCTACAGGCTTTCTGCCACCATGGCTGGATAGGTGGTAGCACCTCGAAAAGGTTCTTTCTAGGGCTAGCCACATCCTTTGATTTCATAGAAAGGACTCCAAAACTGAGAAATCCAGATGCTGCTCTTCCAAACCCTCTTGTTAAGCACGTCCCAGCACTGGCCTGCATCATAAAGCACAAATACCTTGACAAATGTCCCCAAACAGCCAATTACAGAATAAGATCTCAATCTCTGAAATGACGTATTGACAATTCAAATGTCCAACACAATGTCCAAACCAAACTGTCTGATTTCAGGAACAAATTTAATGCATTTCTGTTGGCATAAACAAACTTCTGGAGAAAGAAAAAGAAGCAAATCCACTATACTGTAACAAAACTAATATAAAACATTCATAACATTATTTTATAGAGCCAGCTAGAAAGAAAAGCTAATTTGGAAAGATACCTGGAAGAGATATCCACAACGAATTTTTTTAAAAACTAAATTCATTAACATTTCAAACTGACAGGTGACAGCAAGTAGGTTTAACCTTTATCTTCAATAAAAATAGAAATTCTAGGAAATTACATGTAAAAAAACGTCAGCAGAATACAAATTTGCTTAGTAATAAAAAAAAAAAATTGGAAAATTACTGGTAAAGACACATTAAAAAAAAATATACTATTCTGTCCTTTTGGCTGAGTATGCGGTACTAGATATACTGGTTAAGACTGAAGGAAAAATATTGTAGTCTAACTTTGCTCACACCTACTCTAAGCCTTCATATCACCTAGTACAAGATATTGCTTCTCTCTACAAAATCCTGGATTTCTTATATCCTTACACACTCATGGCTAAAGCTATATGACTACGACACATTTTTTAATTACATGATCACAAAATGTCTCTTTATCAATCCTCTTGTCTAATTCAGAACACATAATGAATGCATTATAGGGTAGAATTAAAAAAAAAAAAAACAACAACATAAAAGTAGCATTTCTTACATTTTACTTGAGATTTGCATTGAAAAATGTTATTTTAATCTAGTTTTGTACACACATGAGCACAGTGTGCATGCCTGGCTGTCTGTGCGCACACACAGGCATATTTACATTTGAGGGGAAGAGGTTGATTATAAATTTTATGAAACCCTGAAGTTAATTAAGTATTCCCCTCTCCTGCAGGGAACAGAAAAGTAGGGGACATGCCAACTCATTATTCATCCACATTAATATTTGATTTTCTCAGAATACAGAGTCCACTATCAAAGGACTTTGAGGAGGTTTTATATATTCAAAGAGTGCTAGAAGAAACCATGAGGTTAATCTCATCTGGCTTTCTGCATGTCACAGGCTTTGTATGTGTCACCCACTGAAGGCAATCCGATGATGAGTTTTAGAAAGGCATTTAACCTTGATTGCAGAGATTGCACACCTCTACTAAGTCACTCCAGGTCTACGCCTCACCACAAAGCATAGTGTCTTATTTCCCATTCAAATTCTTCTAACTTTAAACTTACAGGTTTTTTTTCTTTCGCTGTCATATAAAAAGGCCCTCTAGTATTGGACTTCCTGTCCTTAATGTGGACTCTTTATTAATCACATCTCTTAAACACCTCCTCATCAAACTGGACAGATTGAACTTCTGCAGTCTCTCCTTACATGGCAGATTTTCTAGATTTTTTTATCTTTTAGGTTTCTTTTGAGCCTGCAACATCCTTTCTTTGATATCCTGTCCTGGTTTTTACATCCCTTCTTTGGTGCCATTTCAAGTAGGCCTTTGTAATTTTCTTGCTAAATGAGCATCTGGATGGTGTGTTTAAAAGCAAAAAAACATTTAAAATATTAAAACATTTTAAAATATTTCAAATTATTTTTATTGCAAGACAGGAATCTTGTCATACTAACGTGGAGGAAATCTCCAGAAGTTGGGCATTCCTGCCTCACCTGAGGTACGTGTGCCTACTCCAACATTTTAAAATAGTCTAGTCACAAATTATAAAAAACATGTACATACAAAATAACCCCTTTGATTTCTAAATATGCAATCAAAACTTGAAGAAAACGAAACAAAAAACTAATGCTCCATACCTGCCTGAGGTCTGATTGTTGTGAGAGATTCCAGGTAGTCTTTCATGTCTTTGTGTTTGAAGCCAACAGAGATTTCAAAAGGTGTTTTATGTAGAACATTCAGGTGATCAGGATTGGCACCCTTCTCCATGAGCTGCTGTGCCAAGCTCACCTTTCCACTAACAGCTGCCAGCATTAAAGGACTCCAGCCCATAGTCTTCACAGTGTAATTACAATCAGCTCCCCAGTCTAACAACAGATGTACCACTGCCTCATGTCCATGTTGAGCAGCTGCCATTAGTGGAGTGATGTCAGGAAGGTCATCTCTGCTGCTGCTAAGTACACTTGTGCTAAAATGGTCATAATTATCTACAAAAGCTCCAGATTCCAGCAACAATTTCACCATGCTGACGTGGCCACCTCTGGAGGCCATTGTGAGGACACTGGCTCCCAACTTATTCTGTGCATTGAGATCAGCGCCGTTCTCCAGCAAGATGTGAGCCACACTTAGATGTCCAAACCTTGACAGAAAGAGATAAGGAGGAGAATTAACACCTTGGATAGCAGAGGCTTCTCAAAGAAAAGTGACATACTCTCAACGCAGAAAACTTGGTTACCAAATTGGTCTATTGGCTAATATGCTATGCGGGATCATGCATGCACCACTGAATGTAACAGTGGTGACCTCACTGGAGGGGAGCAATCAACAGCTGAGGACTGTAAACTAAACCATTCCACATGTACCAGTGACCATGCTCATAAACCAGGCACTGATTTAAAAGCATGTTCTAGCCAAAGCAGCAATGTGCTAGCCTCATTTTCAACTGCATGACATCAACACGTAACTTCCATAAACCACAGAGTCACTTTCATCCTCTTATTTCCAAGCCTGCATCATTTAGGAATCAAAGCCAGTTTGTTTGCAGAGATCTTAATTTAACCTCATTACTGTCGAATGAATAAAAACTTCAAAAAGTCAATGCCAAAGGAAAAGAAGAAAGACCGTTATGAACTGGACAGCCAATCTTTTGTATGTGCATCATCCCTTGCTTTCCAGTTGTGAACCATCAACCAATCCCCGCAATGGAAGAAGGCTCAGAGAAGACAGGCATGTGCTCATGAAGCTCAGAGTAGAAGACAGGGAATGGCCACAGCTGTTGTGAAGAAAGCTAAACTTCTCTCAACAGAAAGGGAACCAGACAGTGTCCCTTGTTTTAGAGAAACAGCTCTACCAGCAGAGTGGGACAACTGGCTGTGTGACTGGCCTTCCCTAAAACAATCAATAGAAAGCATTATCTTCCCGACTCAGCCAGACCAGCACGGGGGAAGTGTCTATGCAGCTCAGCCCAACACAGAGCACTGAAACTCAGCAACCAACAAAACGAATTTTGAAGAGAGCAAGGGGCTTGAGCTGGCTTCCAGCAACATATTCCTTCCCCGCAACTGGGGACATCCAGCATCGTGATGCTGAGTATACAGGGACTGGTAATGGGCGTGTTGTTCATCTTGCTGTTCAACTGTGTGTTGCAGTTGCTATGTTGGGCTTGTGTTATATTTTCAGGAGATTGCTGTATCACTGGGCCAAACCAAAATCCTGTATAACATCAAATACTGTCCAATAAGGAAACCTGGAATATCTAAAAGAACTTGGTCAGAGTATTGAACTCTGACAGCACTTTCACCAGTAACCCTGCTTTGATACCACTTGACTATCAGAGGCTCTGGTAGTTTGCCAGTAAGCAAAAGACAATCATGCATGCCATATACCCAACCAGCTGGTTAACCATGAGAAAATGAAAACCCTTTACCATTCCTCAGCTCAGGAATCCCTTTTTTTAATAAACACAATACAATATAGACTGGGCAGAGAATGGACTGAGAGCAGCCCTGAGGAGAAGGACTTGAGAGTGTTGGTGGATGAGAAGCTCAACATGAGCCAGCGGTGTGTGCTTGCAGGCCAGAAAGCCAATTACATCCTGGGCTGCATGAAAAGAAGTGTGAGCAGCAGGTCAAGGGAAGTGATTCTGCCCCTCTATCTGCTCTTGTGAGACCCCACCTGGAGGTAATGAGCCCAGCTCTGGGGCTCCCAACATAAGAAGGACACGGAGCTGTTGGAGCAAGTCCAGAGGAGGGTCATGAAAATGATCAGATGGCTGGAGCACCTCTCCTGTGAAGACAGGATGAGAGAGCTGGGATTGTTCAGCCTGCAGAAGAGAAGGCTCCAGGGAGAGGCTTTCAGTACCTAAAGGGTACTTTCCAGTACCTAAAGGGGGCCTACAGGAAAGCTGGAGAGGGACTGTTTACAGGGGCATGGAGTGATAGCACAAGGGGCAATAGCTTTAAGCTGAAGGAGGGTAGATTTAAACTAGATAATAGGAAAAAAATCCTTCACTATGAAGGTGGTGAGGCAGTGGAACAGGTTGCCCAGAGCAGCTGTGGATACCCCATCCCTGGAAGTGTTCAAGGCCAGGTTGGATGGAGCTTTGGGCAACGTGGTCTAGTGGAGGGTGTCCCTGCCCATGGCAGGGGGGTTGGAACTAGATGGTCTTTGAGGTCCTTTCCAATCCAAACCATTCTGTGATTCTATGACAAGATGTGTACTTTGTGCTGTCATTGCACATATCATGCATTACTATATGCTTGTGCAGTGTTTAACACAATCGAGCTTTGATTCTGAAAGCAGCCTTTGTACACTGCAGCAAAGCAAATATTAGTTAAGGAAAACCCAAAGACTGCTACTAACCACAAACAGCAGACAAGGGACCAGAACTCCCTAGTTGCCTTTCAGAAAGTACACAGTTGCAGAAGGAAGCCTCCAGGGCCTGTCTAGTCCCTAGGTCTATACTGGTAGCCTTCACTGCGTCACCTCAGTAGAGCCTGCAACCACTGTACACGATTAATTTTATGCATATATGCTATCTCCTGTCCAATCTCAACAGGACTAACCACAGGCAGAAAATTAAACATGTACTCAGTTTGAAACCTATGTTTGTACAAACACTATGTTTCCTTTTTGGTTATCCATTAAAAAGAAAAAAGAAATATGCTCTTCCACTTTAAGCCTTCTCCACAGGTTTCAATGATATCTACAGTACTTTTCAAATGGAAGCAAGTCATTTCTTTAACACAGTGAGATGGTTATAGTGACTTGAGTTTATTGTTTTTAGAGAATGAGCGTATGGTTTTCATTAAGGGAAAAAATCTAAGAATGTTCCTGCAACTTTTTTCCTTTTTTTAACCTTCATAAAATAACAAAATTGTTGAACCTTGTCTTCCTTGTTCTTACTGGGAAACCAACTGTGTGACTCATTCTTTGGGAACTTTCTATGGGCTTTAATTGAAAAGAGAAATGTTGACTTTGAAACAGACTCTTTTCTTCCAAATATTTTAATCTGTTATGAAACAAGAAAGAAACCAAACTCAAGAAACATTTATCTTCTCAATTAAACATTCAGTTATTACAGGAAAACCTTGCAAAACATCTCCGTAAACGTGTATAAGTACTTATATATGTAAAGATAAGCACAGACCCAAGCATTAGCAATACAGGAACCTCCCACAACCCAGCAGTGGGTTACAGGAACCACAGCGTCACTGGTGCAGAAAGCAATCCAGTTTTGTCATTAAAAACCTCAGCAATGATTTTCCACATCCTCCAGTGAGCCATTTAGGAAAAATAGGGAAAAGCCAAGTTAAATGAATTATTTCTGTTTGCTTAGTATGCTTAATGTCAGAGGTGACTTTTCAACAGGTAGGTAAGGCACACACATACCGAAAAGAAAGCCAAGAGAAAATGAAGGAAGAGTGTGCACATGCCTTATTTCCACAGAATGAAAGTGGGGAGCACTGTTTTCACGTTCAGGTTACCTATGAACTGCAATTCTGCACCGGCTTTACCCAAGAAATAGCGTGCACAGCTTCAATCACCTTAGCTATTAAGGAAAGGAAAAACCTAACAACACAGTGTAATACTTATAAAAATTTAAACTCGACAACCTCTCCTCATCCACCCCCGGGGAAGGCAGCAGGTTACATACACACATACAAACCCGCGCACACACACCATCCCACCCCCCC
>VXBL01000332.1:368004-431711 GCA_013400195.1 Aramus guarauna | reverse complement strand
CGGGAAGGCAACGGGGAGGAGGGGACTCCGCCGGCGGGAGGAGGCCGGCCGAAGGCGGCCGCAGCGACCCGGCCGCTCTCGCACCGCGGGGAGGGGAAGCCAGGCTGGGCCGGACGCTGCGCTCCTCGGAGCCGGTAAGGGGCTTCCCCCCTCTGCGCCCGGAGCCCCGGCGCCTCTCCCCGCCGGGCCGCCCTCCCCTTGCCCTGGCTGGCAGTGCCGGCCGTGTCACCTCTCCTCGCCCCAGCCAGCGCCTGGGTCACCGCGGTGTTTTCTGTCATCCACATCTGGGCTGCGGCCGTTTTCCATGCCACCTTCCTGCTACCGTTACTGACTGCCGTGCAATGAAGCATCTCCGCGTTTTTCTGCCCGGGGTCGTGGCAACAAGGCTTCGTGATGGAGACCATTCGCTCTCACCAGACACAACAACCCCTGGTTTTGCTTCAATATGAGACTTGCTTCAATATGAGACTTCTTCAGCCTGGTGTGGTCTGTCAGCTCCACTCCGCTTACGTGATTCTTCAGCCTTTACTTGCACCTTCCTACTTAGTTTTCCCTTTAGCTCAAAACCAGTCTTCTTCTCACTGAAATACAGGACTCACAGTTGAGTCATTACTCAAAAAACAAATCTCCTGCCCCCTGATAGCACCAATCTCTTAGGCTTTCGTTTTAAAGAGTTTGAGCATAAAACTGTCATTTCTTGGAGCCTTTCTCCCTAGCTTGAGCCTCCCAGGTAACGTGAAATCTTTTTTGGGTTATATTGATTTACAAAGTGAGAAAAAAGAAATACAGCACTAATGAAATAACTCCCGAACTGCAGCTGACCAGTCACTTAAGGATATAGTGTCGTGTCCCAGTAAGCCTGGGCAGGTCGTTCTTTATCAAGATCAGTTACTTCGGTATCAGAACATGGCACTTACTGCAGTGGTGGAGGGTTTGGGGACAAGACAACTAGGAGCCGTTATGGGGAGTGTACTGAAACCACCAAATGCAACTAAAATGAAGCCATCCCCCAGTTTTAGGACGTGCCATCCATATCTTACAAGTTATATGGCTTTCTGCCTCTGATCCGCTTGCAAATCCAGATTGTCAGACCATCATGGCAAAAGGCCACTTTGAGAAAGACTCCGGAAAACAAGAGTCCTGGCTGCGTTTATGGCCACTTAAACCAGTCCTCTGGGAAAATACTGTTCACAGCAAAGAAAAAAAAATATACTTGCACCTTTGCAAATTTATTATTACAGAAAGAACAGAACAAATTCCCAGACAGGGTAAACATTCAGTGATGCTTCCTCCATTATAGATACCATGTGTTAACTCATGTAAAATACATAAATATATAAAGTATGTCCTTATGTTAAATAATTTCCTTAAGCATAAAGATACCTATAGTGGTCATCATCAGAGGCAAGATAGGTAGACTTTTGGTCTAGCTAGTCAACCATTCTTATGTTACAAGAGTATGAGGAGCTCGCCATTATCAACAAAGCTGGACGGTGCAATTCACTCTGTGTAAGATCTCAGAGCTTGGAAGGAGGGAATGGCAAGAGTGATTAATGCAATACATTATTCACAATTCAAGAAAACTGGGTCATACTTACAATATCAAAGTGTGTGCTTGGATACAGTCAAATTAGTGACACGATCACTCCAATTTATCTTTGAGACAAGCTACTGAGCCTGTTGCTAATACAAATTTACATTATGTAGCTGATGATTACGCTATCAAATTCTACTAATGGTTTGAAACTCAGGACAAAGATATCATGAATGTAATTAGGAACCTAACTGCAAAAGATGGGATTCTTATTTTAAGAAACTCATAAGTAAGCCATGGGAAGTATTTGTTGCGGTTTTCAAAATGAGAGGAAATTATTTGTGCTAAATTCTGCTGCAGTCTTCTGATGGCCATTCAGTCAGCATGCCAGACATCTATACAGATCTGATCACTCAGTGATTTCTGTCACTGATACAGAATCAAAATATCATGAGGCAAGGGAAAAATAATGAGATCTCTTCTGAAATAAATAAAGTGCTATAGAATATTCTCATGGTGATGCAGTACCAAGCTCTCCAGAAAATATAGGACTTGATTTCTTTGCCAATTAAAGAACAACCTAAGCCTTTCAAACTGTTCATTAGGTTAAGATGATGGGGAAAGCTTAGGTTGGAAGATGATACAGGAGAAAATAAACCAAAGATTCTCAAATGCAGATTGTGTATTAGTCATTAAGAAGGTTTGTCCAAACTGCATTTGGTTTGTCCAGTCAGTGAAAACCAAATTGCTTTTGACAAGAAATTCCTTCACGTCACCAATGTGCTAATTTGTATAGGTCAATGTTGGATTGCTCTGAGGCTACCATAATTTAAAATGATGGAGAAAAACCTGGTGAATGAAAAAATGATGTTAGACTAAAGGAGATGAGAGAAGTGCAATGAACAGAACAGGCCCACCAAAAAAACCAGAACAGATAAGGGAAGAGCAAACATGTGAAGCCAACATTTGTGAAACTTTTCTAACAGAAGTCTCCTCTGCAAATGATATGAAAACATCAGCAGGGAAATAAATGGGCCAATGTAAGCTTTATTAAAGCTATTCATAATACAAGGCAACATAAAGGAGATAAACTTAGAGCTATTGTTCTGCAAGAGACAGAACTCATCATTTGCAAAACAAAGCCTAGGAAACCATTAGGGCATGTAATGTACCTGTGGAGCTAGTAAAGTAAGTATAGTATGGCAAATGTGCAGTGATGTAGAACTACAAATCGGCCAGGTAACATGACAAGAAATTCTGTTGCTCTTACAGTAGTAATAGGCTGTAATACATTTGGACATATCCTCATACTATGACACGAGCAAATTTCTAGCTCATATATAATTCAGGGTCACATAATATGGAAGACTATAAAATTACCATCATAACCAAAAGCATCTCAGAAAGAGGAAAATGCGAGTAGTCAAGTAATCTGTTCCAAAGAAATCCAGAAAAATAGAGACAGCTGACTGAGTCATAGTCTTCATTATGAAGGTCTAAGGATGATGGCATCTCAAATCCCCAAATATGATGGCATTATTTTCACAGCAATTCAAGGGGTAAAGAGCTTATTTTCTACTGTAAAACCTTACTGATGTGAATCACAAGGAAGTCATACTTTTGAGAAAAAGAAAACTGAAAGTTTTAGCATGTGTTTTGTATGAAGACTCTTATCTCTATCTTAATGAAAACCATACATAGACACATATATTAGACATACCATCAGATAAAAGCAGATGTTTCTCCAGTATCATTAGACTCATATGTTAACTTTGGTCCTTTCAGGCATAGAAAAAGAAATAACCCTGAAAAATGACCAGAAAAAAGTGGTGGTAAGTGCCTACAGAATAGAATGGCTGAGATTAATTCCACCACATAATATCCCCTTGACTTTGTGGTTCAGAATTTTAATCATGTCTTATATAGCAGGTCTCTGTCTACTATAGTCAGCTGCTATAACTTTGTGATGAAATTACTTCATTCATATGTTTCTGAATATGCCATAATTTTGATAAAACTTAAAAAAAAATATTTGCAGCTCAGTATTTCAATTCACTGTGTCTGCATAAGAACGTATGAAAAATCAGTCAGGTTTCCAACATAACAGACCTCGAACCGTCCCTTCAGTAACGCACCATGTCATACTGTATTCCTTGCACAGAATTGCAGTTTTGTCCCAATAGTTTTTGACAGCTAAGCTGAGGGTGCACGAGAAGCTGGGAGGGGACACAGCCAGGACAGCTGACCTAAACTGGCCAAAGGGATATTCCGTACCATATGACCTCATACTCAGTATATAACTTAGGGGAAGCTGGCCGGAGGTGCAACTGTGGCTCAGGAAATAGCTGGGCATTGGTCAGTGGTTGGAGAGCAATTGTGCTGTGCATCACTTGTTCAGTATAATATTTTGCTGTTGTTGTTGTTATTATTATCATCATCATCTTCCCTTCCTGTCCTGTTAAACTGTCTTTATCTTAACCCACGACTTTTACTGTTTTTTTCCCAATTCTCTCCCCATCCCGCTGCAGGGTGGGGAGTGAGCGAATGGCTGTGTGGTTGTTTTAGCTGCCTGCCAAGTTAAACCATAACACCTCCTGAACAAGATATTTTGTACCTGTATATGTATACATATGTAGACATATATATGCACCTGTGCACATACATGCATTACAGAGATCTGCAAACCAGTACAGGTTAGGTCTTGCCCAAGTAGTGTCCACCGAATGCAGTCTGGTTTTATTGGCATGTCAGAATGAGAATTACACAGCATTCATCAGTCTGAGAGAAGATCCCTGAAATAGCTGACAGTTTCTATCTCACTCATAAAGTCTGTGTTTCTAATCTATTTTATTTTTAGGCTTCTGTACCCACTGTTCTTCCTCTCATCTAAATTTCTGCTATGCTCTGCCTCTGCGCTATGCACCCAGCTTCACCCTTGACCCAAAGCCTACCCTACAAAACAGGGTCCCCGCTGAAGCACCGAGGACCTCAACACCCACCCTTCAGTGCAGACCTGCAGCTGGGAAAGCGGGGCACAGCCCATTCTATACAGCTGTCTCAAACAAAGACACTTTCAATACAAACACATTAATAAAAAAAAAAAAATCCTTGGCACTGGTAGGACAATAGGCTGAATAATAATATTAAAAAAATATAAATATGGGTACGCTTGTGCTGACAAAGGAGAAAAAGAGCAGCCAAGGTGGGAGTTGGGGCAGGGGGCTGTTTCTTTGCAGGGCAATGCTATTTTATGCCCAGTTAAAGCAGTGGTGAGCAATGACCCATAGGTCCAAAGCTATCTCCAGAGGGTATGTTTTGTAACTTGGCTGAATCTTCTTCTCCTTGAACAAATTTCCTATCTATCTGCAATGTATTTGTACACCATGTTCCTCTGATAATTTCTTTTTCTTTTTTTTTAGAATACGTAAGCGTTGGCTGTTACTAAAACAAGGAACGTTATTCTGGAACACATTATGTGGTACTTTCTTTTCCCCTGCAAATACAAATTTAGGAAGCTATTTGAACTTCGGGTTTATTAAAAATGCAGTCTGTATCAGCTGACACTTCTCAACGCCCCCTTTCCATTTTAGAATTTTGCTTCATTTTGACTGAAAGTACAGATCTACCAAAAAAACCCAGCCCAAACTCCATTGGATTAGGTAAATTTTAAATCTTTTGCAAAATTTAATGCTTCTATTTTTTTCTGTAATGTCTATGTCATCATTACAAAAAAAAAAACCAAAACAAACTTTTAATAATAATAATAGAAGCGTAAAATAGTTCATCTCAACTCACCATTTTACGTTTTCTTTGTCTGCAGACCAATTCCTTCAATAAATATTGCCTGCAATTCAAATGGATATTTCAGTGAACAACAGATATACTCTTAAGTTCAGCTATTAGACTCACTATAATATAAGTCCTTATGGGCAATTACATATTGTTGTGCTTAGTCTTCTTAGTGCATTTTGAAAGGTTTTGTTAATATTTTATTTCTTCTCCTTTTTTTTTGGTGAAAAAATACAATTTAATTTTTTTTTTAAATAAACTCTTCAAATATATTAATTAGTCCATGGATCTTCTGGTTTAATTTTGACAACTTAGGGCATGATAGATCTTCCTAGATAAGTAACTACAAGTTTTATATGACTTGTAGGGTTACTCTACATATTTTTATTTCTGACTGAAAATCCCAAAGCAACTGAATTTATAGCTCATTAAACATTCTTACTAATATTTTTTAAAAAAATCTCAAAACCAATTGTTTTAATGTCTATTGTTATTAGACCTGAAAAAAAACCCAATAGAATTGCTTAAAAAGAACTTTTCCATTAAAACAGTGCTACAAGCTTTATGGATAGCAGGAAACACATTTGCCTTATTAACTGGAGATTATTTTCACATTTAGAGCAGAAGTCTTTATAGTTTAAGTATTTCAGCTTAGAAATTCCAGTTTTCTCATCTTAATTAAACTCCACAAACTTTTTAAAAGGTATAAGAAAAAGTGTCTTTGACTTCACATTCTTCACATCTTGTCCAAACTTATTTGTCAATGCAAATGATTTATTCTTCATGATCCAAACATTAACACCATTATTATACTTTCCCTTGCTGAATTTCCTCAGATTTATGTGCTTGGACATCATCCCCGGGGGAACTACCATTTACTAGTATTACTTTCAATCCTCACTGCGATAATGATCACAGAAAACCTCCCCAGCTACTTTGCTCTAAGGGCATTATTACTACCGAGAGCTGCCTCGGAGGCAGGGGAGCATGCCTCCCTTATTTCCCACCAGCTGCAACCTTTCCTGCTTCTGTGGAAGCAACCTGATGCTCTCCTACCTCTTCTTCAAGCCCTTTCTTCCTTTTTAAAATCTGAGGTAGCTACCTTGGTTAGCTTCTTCAGCAGCCTTCTTTGTTCTGACCCTGTCTGCCACTGATGGCAGCCTGCCTCCTGCAGTCCCGTCACGCTCTGCGCTCAGTTTCCCATTTTTTTATCTCAAAACTTTAGTCACGTGATCATATTCTTGTGGTTTTGCCATATTGCTCTAATACTTAAAATACTTAAATAAAATACTTATTCTTCTAATCCTTAAGCAGCAGAACTCTACCATTTTCTTTCTCACTCTTCTTAGTTAACACTCAGTCCTACATTTTGCTCTTTACATCTTCCCAATCTCCCCCAATAATTTCTTTTGGCAGTCCAGGAGGATCTCCGTCTCCATTAATTCATTCCAGGAAGTCCTTATCGGGCTCCCCATGCTTAACATTTCTCTTATCCTCTTCTAAGTAATTTGCAACCTTACACAAAGGGAAAAACCCAAGACTATTTGTTCCAGACAACCAGATCTAAACCAGCAGCACATTTCGGAAATGTTGCCCCTCCACCAGCCAGAAGCTAGGGAATCCCTGCTATAAACTCAATACCAATGACATCAGTTGGGCTTCTTTTTTTCAGGTAAGATGGTGAGCAAGGAGAAAACGCAATCACTGGGCATGCAATTACTAGTGCCACCTAACTCTTCAGACCCCAAGCTTGCTAGACACAACTTCCTTTATATACAACATATATTCTTATGCCTGGCATAGTGGCATTTAATAGTTGTCTACACACCATATTTACATACACATATTTAACCACTGTTATGCTTGTTATTCCAGCTTGTACATATGGTTTGAAACAAGATTTTATGCATATGTAATTATCTGTGATAAATAACTATATAGCTCAATAAGAAATAACGAAATTATATCTACACACACACACACACTGATCTGCAAATCCACCTGCACTAGTTGATTTATGCCAGTTTGCCAGCATCAGGATAGCTCATTATTCAGCATCCTTCTGTCCAGAGCAAGGCCTCCACAGCAGTTGATGGCCTCCGTGTTCGCTGTCACATACAGCATTTATTAGCATCTAAAATCAGAAAGAGCTCATAGCTGTGTGCTGTGACCCTGTCTGGTAGTGATGAGGTTTTTCCCCTTCCTTAGGGTCGGAGGTGTTTTCATGCACTCCTCAGCAATGCCGGTGAGCACCACCCAATACTGCTCACCAACCTGAAGTCCCTCCACGGGGATGGCCAGAGTCCTCTGCTGGGTTGATCTTGACAGGCCTCCGACAGCAGAGGATAGTGCAGTGAACGGTCTTTGTAACACGCACAGAGCAACCGACACCTCAAAACCTGAGTTGCAGCTCCCTCCTGAACTTGAGATATAAACAGTATCAGTTATGTTACTCTGAGGTTTTTTTTCAAAAGCAAAACCACCAATGCTCATATAATCTCATGGCCTCAGGATCACAAGTTTAGACAAGACGGGGCTGCATCCTGTTAGGGGGTGAAGGGAAAAAGCAGCATGGATGTATTGCTCAGTATGAAACAAATTGAAAAGTTTTCCCTAAATGCCATGTTGCTTTTTTCCCCTGTAATTCAATCAAGCCATGAAATGGACTGACCATTATCTGGGTAATAAATTTGGGATTTTCACTTGTCTTCTGGATTGCTATCTATGAGGCCACATTGGCTGACTTTTTTTTCAACCAAGAACACTGCTGTCTTCAGTGAACGGGTTTGTCATTACCTCCAATGGCATCTCGGCCCATGTTCTGTTTACTTCTAAAGCACATGCTATTCGAGAGGCAGCGGGATGGACGAAGCCTGGTTTCCTACCGACTTGTTCCTTCAGCCCCAAAGCTCTTCCTAGTCCCTTCGTGGCTGTCCTCCTGAAGCCCTGGATACCTCGGTCAAGCCTTGGGGCCAAACGCAGCTTACGGTGGCCATGTCAGCCCTGTGCCTGCCAAACTTTCCCTTGCTGGAGTACCTGTGCACGCCTGCCACACAGCTGCTACCAGCGTGCACGAAGGTCCCTCAAGCTTCAGGGTGACCGGATCACCTCTTCCTTCAAGGGTAACAGCAAGTGTGTGAAGAGGACGTGCCCTCCTCCCCACATCCCACACCGGTGCGTGACCCAGCAGCACCAGGCCGGCCCCACTCTGCTCCCTCGCTGCCCCGGGAGCTGTGGGACAAGTGCCCGGGGCTGGGTCAGGACCATTACTGACTCCACCGGTTGTGTCCGCAGCGAGAGCCCGAGGCAAGCCGGAGGTGTGCGCCTGCCCTGGGGCGCTGGGGCCCTCGGGGCCGAGCAGCCTTGCCGACCACCATGAAACGGAGGAGCACGGCTGGGGAGCGTGAGGGGCGCAGCCTCCCCGCTGACCTGACAGGCGCGGCGGTTTCCCCGCCCGGGGGCGCCGGCAGGAGCCGCTCTCCGCCCCGCGGCAGCGCCCGTGAGCGGCTCTTCCGCGCCGCGCCCCTCCGGGCTGGCCGGCGGCGGGGCGGGGAGGAGGGAGGAGCTGCCGGCGGAGGAGCCGCGCGGGTTTCCTGGTGGCGGGCTGGTTGCGCGGCGTGGGCAGGTCCGTGAGAACTTCGCCNCGTCGCGCCCCGCCGCCACCGCCCGCCGACGTCGAGCTGCTGCGGAAGCCGGTGTACGCGAAACCGGCCCTGGACCCGGGTGCGCTGGGCGAGCTGGGCCGGGCGGTGCGGCTGGAGCTGAGCCCGGCCGAGAAGCGCCGCCAGGAGGAGAGCATCCGCCGGCACCAGATCAACATCTACCTGAGCGACCGCATCTCGCTGCACCGCCGCCTGCCCGAGCGCTGGCACCCGCTGTGAGTACCCGCCGCTCCGCCTGCCGCCCCCCGGGCTCCGAGCGACCCCGAGGGCAGGTGGGGCCGGGGCCCAGGGGCCGGGGCTGCGGCTCTTCCAAGCAGAGGAATGGTGGGTGGCAGCGGTCAGCGCGGGATAGTCGTGTCTCAGCTTGCAGCTCGCTCCGAAACGTGGAGGCATTTAAAAGTTTCTTTCCCTCCCAAACGCTTTCAAGTCACTGTGTTTTGCTCGCAAAGTTAAAACCATCGGTGACTGCCTGGCTCCCCGTCCTCCGCAAGGCAGGGCAAGTAGCATGTTGGTGCGTGCGCGACTCGGAGAGGTTGTTCTCCTCTGGCAGCCCGGTTTCAGCCCTGAAGCAGCGGCGTGCTGCCCCGTTTCTCCCGCTGCCGTCCCCTGGGCAGGTCACCGTAGGCAGCAGCCTACCTTTCCAGTCACTCCCAGCTTTACAAATGTTATGCTTCCCAGACTTCAGCTTTGCATTGTATTCACGCGTCTCATGCCACACAGTATAAAGCCGACTGCTTTATCATCAGATTTACCAGGTGTGAATGTAGAAACGCTCACAGAGATGCCTCATGTTCCTGAAACTGGGACTTGGCTTGTTTCTGGATACTTAGTCGATGGGACAATTTACATTTACAAATTACACTTGCAACTATGACACTAATGCCAGTTGTAAACTAAGGATTAGATACTGTTTGATGAGATGACTCTAGTTTGCAGGCAACAGTTCAGCGCAGTCATGAAGTCGGCGCCGCACGGCGGGTCGGACTGTGCGCTCGGTACTGGCCTAATGCAAATCCCCAGCGTAGCTGACGGTTTCACTGCAGCGTGGGCTGCCCCGTGAGCCAGCTGGTGAGAGGAATGGGCTGACCCGTCGTGGGCGCGTGCCTTCAGCCAAAGGGGTGAAGACAGAGCCGTGGCTGCAGAGCACCCTCCTCTCTTTCACCTGGGCTTGGCTTCAGCCAGTTTATTTCATTGCAACAGGTTTGTATGGTGTGGTAGCAAAGGGCTGTGGAAAAAGCAGGGGTCTGTCTCTACTGCGCATTCACTTCACGTCGGTGTGTCCTGTCCGGTAGTTCACCCAACTCTAGTTTTACGTTCTGAATCTAAAACGTGAATCCCGTGATAGCTCTTTAAAAAACTGCAATGCAAGTGCAAGGTCTTTTTATCCTGATGGTACACTTGTTAGTTATCTTTTATTCTTCCCTTAGAAGCAGCCTGTAGACCATAGGCTAAAAAGGACCATTTTAGTTGCATTTCTACAGGAAGAATTTAAATCATTTCAATGAATTATTTTGGACTCCTGCCATTTCTTTCAGACAGGATGTTGGAGGAAATGGGAGATCACAGTTGCTGAGCAGGGGACGTTATGGGGGGGTGGGGGGAAGAGACTCTTGAAACGGAAATAATAGAAACGGGCAGATGGATTTTGCTACAATTTGTTATTTGAATTTTTGGATGTCAAAATGATAAAATGTATCCAAAAGGATCAGGAAAGCATCAGTGACATAATATCAGAGATAATTGCCTTCTGAGGCTGGGGCTCTGTTGTACTGCTGTAGTATCTGCTGGCATGTGCTTCATGCTTTTCCACGCGGTTGAATCTAAATTATGACAGAAACATCACAGAACATCTATCCAACTCACGTAGCAAATGTAAACAAACCCAAACAAACAAACACCCCCCCCAAATCTTCCCCAAAGAAAATTTTGAAAGAAAGTTGTTAACTACATCTCTTAAGAAGAGAGACCATATAAGAGATTGAAGTTTAAAAAAAAAAGAAAAGTATTGAAAAAAGTATCACCAAGCCTCTAAGTGACAGAAAATTCATTGCACTTCAGGATAAGATCAGAGGTTATACAGGTTGAAATGTCAAGTCTAAGAAAAAATATGATATTTTTTAAAATTATTATTATTTTAAGGTTGGTAATGCTTGATCATTCATGATCTTTAACGAACATTTGGGTGACGAGTGAGGCTACAATAGTAGGAAATAAGTAGTAATGGTAGACTTTAACTAGACTTCAGCCATCCACAAAAATGATGCCAAGGCTAAATTTTTAGATGTGATCAATGAAACAATTTTGGTACTTGAAGACCAGAAGACAAACACACTTCTCTGGTTTTTTAGTGCAGTACTGGAGGAGAACTAGAGAACTGTGTGTTGGCAAGCCTTGGATCTTTTCCAGGCATATTATTTACAGACTGTGGTAAGGAGAAGAATTAGTAGCAGGTAGATAGGTGTGGTCTATTGAGAAAGAGTCAGCTTGACTTTTGTCAAGGATGATGTGTCTCACAAACCTATTGGAGTTCTTTGAAGGTCATAATTCTATAGATGAGGAAGTGTGCTGTTGTTTCCAGAGGCTTTTGATGAGTTCCTTAAACAATTATGAAGTAAGGTGGAAATTCCTACGTTTATAAATAACTGGATAAAAGCTGGGAAACATTTGCTTGCTTGCCTTTTTTTTTTTTTCTTTTTTTTTCTTTTTTTCCTTTTTTTTTTTTTTTTTTTTTTTTTTTTTTTCCTTTTTTTTTTTTTTTCCCCAATAGTGGAGGGTCACTGGAAAAGTCCCACAGAAATCCGTGTTGGACCCAATGCTGTTCAACTTACGGCATGGCTTGCATAAAGAAGTGACTAATTTACAGCTCTTCAGCCTGAAAAACAGAGGCTGCTGAGAGGGTGCCTCTTGCTGACCCGCTGCGATACTAGGTCGATGCATGAAGTGGATATAACAAATTCTGTTACCTCCTTGTTCCAAAAATCCATTTACTGTAAAGCCTAAGGAAGTCCGTGTACTAGAAAATCCAAATCAAGTATTCACAAGTTCTTAGTAGATATTATGCTTGGAGACTTTATTCTGGGCTATGGACTTTTGGTCTGTTTTCAGCATATTCTTACGTGTGTGGAAATAAGTCTGGAAACTTTAGGTTCCAGGAAAAAGCGAGGATGAAAGAAAGGGAAATAAAGACAGGCAACATCACCACCACCTGCATGCCCTTCTGCTCCTTTTAATCTTAACGTCCTCCCAAACTCAGCAGTGAACCTGCTCTTTTGGTGTGAATTTGTGAAAATTACAAACATGTGAATCTAGTGAAAACTAGGATTTTGCTGATCAGATTGAGAATATCTGAACCAATAAGCCTTTAAACATGGTCTGCAAAATTATGTATGCAAGCTCTTGCTTTATCAGAAATGGATGGCAAAGCTTTTCCCACTGCTACCTGTTGGTACGTCCTAGACCTGCTATCAGACCAGAAATGTGACAATTTGCTAATACCTATGTCTGGTAATACTGTGCAGGAAGAGAAGAAGAAGAGTTTGACTGAGATTACTCCCCAGAATAATGTATTGTTTGATAATATTTGACTATGAATCCTATACAGATGTTATTTACTTTATAACAAAGTTACTTCAACTTTAGGTGTTTCTTCTACTAATATATTCCTGCCGATTTAAATATTCGGAAGACCTTTATTCCTTCGTGTTATCACAGACCATTGTAATGTGCTTTTTCTGAGTACTGATCCTCTTTCTATTGAAAGACAGACTTGGAGAACTTGGCAACTTCTGTCGTTTCCTTTAGACAGTTCCTGCCTCCTTTAACTGTCTGTGCTTGCGGTCAGCAGCTGATAACACTGTGTTTCATCACACAGCAGCTCTTCAGTTTTACCAGTGGCTAGAATGGGGTGTATGTATGTATATGTATCTATATGTATACATAAATATATCTAAACATGTGTATAGACAAACATATAATATATATAAGCTATAAAAAGTGTTCTTTTGGTAAAATCTTATGCATAAGAACGTGAGGAGATTACTAAATGGTGATACAGTTTGTACGAGGGCTAGAAGTGAAATGTGCTGTAGGGTCAGAGAATGATGGAGGTTGGAAGGAACCTCTGGGATCTCTGGTCCAGCCCCCTGCCTGAAGCAGGGCAACTTCAGTGTTGGTGCGTGTTGCTAAAGGCCATCCTTGTCCTGTCAAATTTGGAAAGCCTCCAAGGATGGAGTTTCAACAGCCTCTCTGGGCACCTCTTTCAAGGCTACGCCACTGCCTCAGTAAAATTTTTTTTCCCAAAAAGATTGTCTAGATGGCCCAGGTTGTCTTCCCGATGTCCATCCTTCATTTCTTGAGTTCACGCACGTGCGGGAAGCAACCGTTACAGCAGGTTTAAGACCAGCAAGCGTCCTCCGTCAGACATTGACCTGCTGAGGGCCGTGTTGGGGCTGATGCCCTGTCAGTGCCGCGCAAGGGGCTCTGGGCTGAACGTTCGGCCGCTGCTGCTCTGCCTTCCCCCTGCCCATCGGCACGGCCGCATCCCGTCCCGTGGGGCTTCCCGACGCGTCCTTGTTTTACGGGACTGCGGGATCAGGCAGGCAACTGGTCGGGTCTCTTAAACAGCCTTTTAGAGTTTATTACAGCCTGTAAGAAATACATTTCCAGTCTTTCTGCTTGGATTCTTTTAGATTAAGGACTGTTCTCAAGCATTGTTCCTGATTTTAGGCATTCTACCTTTTCCCCACCCCCCCTATTTCTCACAGTAGGAGTGTATTGCACATTTATTTCAGGGATGGTTTCTGTAAAATCACCAGCCTTCCTCTGGCTGACAATTGTTATAAAAAGAACAAGGCAGGGACAGGCATTTTTGTGCCAACTCAGCATTTTATGTTGTCTCTTTGGTGGTAGAAGCCGGAATCAGCTCTTGGGCCTCTCAGTTGTCCTCACAAGCAAATGGATTTGTTAAGTCTTCCCTGTCTTCCCTATCTGGTAAATGATTTTGAGTAGCCACAAAAGCCCACCAAAGTTTGAACGTGGTCTGCATAATAATTAGCAGGTATAAAAAAAATTGTAGATATTTGTCCTTCCATTCTAGACAATTTTCTGTGTTTTGGAGAGAGCATTTGTTTATATATGGTTTTTATATAGGTATGTTTTAATGGATATATTTAAGTAGCTGTGTGTATATATTTAAGTGTCTGTGTATATATAGGTTGATAGATACACACAAATACTCAATTTCCCCTGTCTCCTCGTTTATGCCTATAGTATTATTTATTTTTTGGGATGTTTGAGTTTAGACTAACAATCTTGGACTAAGATTTTTCTGCCTTTCAAAACTGCTTTTTCTGTCTGTTGCCAGATTTGTATGTGATTCTTGTACAACCTTGCATGCTACCATGTTTTGTTTACCGGGTTGTAAATACCAAATTATGTAGGCTGCTCACCTGGTAGTATCTCGCTAGCAAATTCCCAGCATAATCCTCGAGATTAGGTTTTGGTCCCTCTTCTACTCCAAAAATCGCAGCATCTGACTTTGATGGGCACGTTGCTCCTGCCAGGAGTTTTAACCTGACCCTGGTGCAGGAAATGGCGCGGCGGCCGGGTGTTTCCTCCCCAGCCCACCGCCGCTGCCTGACCTCACCCAGGAGCTTCTCTTGCATCGGTTAACCTAAAGGTGAAATAACTTCAGTGACCTCTTTTGCAGCACGTGTAGTAAAAGTGAACTCCTAGAAGAGCTTATCTGCAGCAGCTTGACCATGCCGGCGCGTCCCTTCCCTCCATGCACACGGTCGGTGGCCCAAGACTTGCTTTGCCGTAGGTGTTCCCGTGCTTTACATCCGACCAGAGCTCGGAAGTCACAACGCTCTTCTGCTTAGGAGCAAACGCTTTGCATAAAACATGTATTTGCTTTAGTAGTTTCGTAACACTGTGGTCACTGCTTTGGGGTTGGGTTTTTTTTGTTTTGTTTGTTTTCTGAGCTTTTCTGGAATGGATAATTGGTTACTGGTAACTACGTGAATACCTTTTAGGCATTACTTTATTGTTAGTTGGCAGGATTTCTTGCATTTATAAGCAGGCTTTAGACCTGCAAAGCAGTGTGTCTCTGGGACATCTCGTTCCTCCCTCGTATAGTTAATTGGGGGAGTAATAAATTTGCGGCATTGGTATTCTTTTTCTTTTTTTAAATAAGTAGGCTTGCATTTTATAGCAGTACAGAATATACCAATGCTTCCACAAGCGCTTTGATATTTTACTATTTTTGTTTCCTATCATCTATAAAAACGCATCAGTTTTCTTTGTCATTACGCTCTCGTTTAATAGTCAGCTGCAGACATATTCCAGAAGAGCTCGCATGATTATTTTTTGACCATTTTTCTTTACAGCTTCTGGTAGAGATCCTCAGCTTCCTCTGATGGCTAGAGGAGTGCTTGGTTTCTGTTGATTTCATTTTTAACCTGACAAAGTTCCCAGATCAGTGATAGTAACCAGAAATTATGGTTTGTTTGGTTTTTTTTTTAATTCAAGCAGTGCTTTTACTATACGTGATTGCATCCACACCCTACTATTAGTGACGGTTACAACAACTTGTTTCATTTTTTTGTCTTTCTTTGCAAAACATTTTCCTTGTCCTCGCATCAAAGTAAGTTTCTGAATGTAAGTGTAGGAAATTGTATGGCTCTGTGCAAGTGTTAAGTATGTCTCACTACCTTGGAAGAAAATTGCAAACGCAGGTAACCATCTCAGCAAAATGAAACCACTGTTTGAAATCCGCAAAATAAAATAAAAATGAATTGTTTTTTTTCCTTATGGACACATCCAGAAATGCCTTCTTATCTGCACATCCAGAATCTGGGCTAGATAGGAACCTATATTGCCTTTTTCTAACAATTTGGAATGAGGAGGATCTATGGATTTTTTAAATTCGTGGATTTTAGGATATAGATTTAGTCCGCGCTCATAAATGGGCTTTCTAGACAATTTTTGTCTTAATGTATTTTTAATCTGCCTTAAACAGACTTGCTTTTCTTTTCCCCCCCAAATTTCTTTGCAAATATTTTCTTCCATATCAGACTTCACAGCTTTCTTCCTTGCTTCTTCCAATGTTTTTATACTAGCCTGCATGGCCCTTTTGGTTTGTTTGGCTTAAAGCAGTGGTTGGCAGTCTGTCTTGTCGAGACCTTATCGCCACTAGGAGATTCATTCTTTAAAGCATCAAATAATCTGGAAAACCTTTTCAGAATCTAGCTAGCCACTGTTTTCAAAGACTTGATCATATCGCAGTGTTGTAGGCTGAACTGGGGGGCTCTTTTCTAACGAGGTTTGTTTCAGCAGACACAATTTAGGGAGCGTTTACCCGGGGCTGCTGGGCTGGGAGCAGATGGCGGAGAAGCGTGGGCCAGCATCGCTTTAATTTGTGCTGCTTACGTGTTCCAGCCTTGCCCCAAATAATTTGGCCGTTCTGGCAGTTATCAGCACCTTTTTGCTATCTGCTTCGCTAATCGGACCAAGACACACCTTCTGTAAACGTCAGTGCCTTTTTCTGTAATATCCAAACACACGTGGGGTATGTGGGTGTACAAAACCAGGTGCAGCCTTTCTGTGCTCAGATAAGACTTTTCTGGTTTTGTTTTTTTTTTAAAAAAACACAACAACAACAACAACAACAACAAAAACCAAAAAACAACCAAACAAACTACCAACCAACAAAAAACCCAACCAAAATCAAACCAAACCCAGAACTGACAGTTGGTTCAAGGTGGTTTTTTGTGAGAAAATAAACCAACACGAAAAGTTGGGTAGTGTTTGAAAGAGATTAGAATAATCAGATTTATCATATCCTTTAATTCCACTGAAAATGTTGCACTTATATGTCCCAGGTTTTTTAGAGCTACATCGCTTTTGGCTCACACACTGGATTTTATCCATAGGTTGCTGTCCCCCGAGGAGGGGTAAGGAGCAGCAATTCAAACACACATTCAGCCTGGAGTAGGTAAGACTCGTGTTAAATCAGATACAGCAGTGGCATGTGCTGTTTTGAACTTCTCTAGAGAAGCTGCAGGATCTTGAACTTTCTGTATCTGCAGGCATTCATAATGAAACTTCAAAAGCAAAACTTAAAAATTTCAGCAGTCTAGAACATGTTTTTTTGATTGCTGAGAATAATTTTAACATCTTGATTTTCAACACAGGCTTTTTTCCATTAAAAATGTTCCAGTACGTTGATTCTAAAAGAGAAGTATACCTTTAGAAAGCATGAAATAATTTGAGCCAATTGTATTCTTAACAAATCTTTGAAAACTCACAGAACATTTCATATTTTTTTCTTAAGATACGCACAACTTGGCATACAGAACATAAAATTTGGAGATTAAAAATGTATTTTCACTTGCCGTATTGGTGTTGCAGTTGTGGTGAAAGTCTTGCCTCAAAGTATGTCAGCAACCATTCCTAATGAGCTCATGGCAGCATGCCCAGAGCGCACACATTCATGCTCTCTCTCCCCGTGTATAGATACGCATCTCTGAGAGAGAAACAGCTCCTTACAATGAAATAAATTGAGTGATTACATTAATTGACACAAATGTTCTCTAAAATAGCCCATTTAATTTTGTTTAGGCATTTCCTGACTGATGTCTCCTTAGTTTCTAATAAATAACCTATTGTAAAACTTGCTAACAGAAGGTTTTGTAGTGTAGTAGGTTCCAAGGTTAAATTATTAAACTTGTCAGCTGTATAGTCTCGCTTAGACTGTGACTTAGAAATTCTGTGTAAAAAGGTAAAAACCAAAACCCCACAGGAATGTGGATGTACAATGATGCACCTGTATGTGCTTTGCTTCAGTTTGCGTTTTGTGGAGGTAGGTGTTTGGGTAGGTGCCGTAGTGAAAGATCCGGGAAAGATGCTACGTAGCGAACTTGGTTTTGTGTTCGGGTACAGTGTTATTCTTTCTCTCCTTCCCTCTAGGAATTTAAAGATTCATGGCTGAATGCCATTAGAATTTTTAAAATGTAGATGCTTACTTTATTACAAATAGATAAACAAAAGCTGTCTGTTGGCATTTCTTGTTTTATACCTGTCTCTTAAGTCGCGGTGACCAAGCGGGAGGATTCCTGGGACATCCATCCACCCAGTGTGGCAGAGAGGGGAAGCAAGGAGGGTGCAGGAGGAGCAGGCGGCTGCTGCCGCTGGAGCGGGGCAGTGCCCCGGCCCGCTGCCCGGGAGGTGGCAAGGGGCTGTCCCAAATGCCTTTTCTCTGGGTACCACTCTGCTGGGCACGACAACTCTGCTCCTGCATTTTCTAGTGGGGCTGCGGAGAACAGGAGCTATCGGAGGGCAGAGGCTGAGATGATGTCGCTCCTTTGCATTGCGTTGCCCGTTATCATTGTTATCCATTATATATCAGTGTTTTTCAGTGAAATCCAAGTGCTATTTAAAGCATGCCTTTGTTTTGTTGGCTTTGGAAAAGCTGCTCTTGTGTGCTGGCAATGGATTTTTTTTTTTCTTCTCAGTGACTGATCCTGGTATCTGGTAACTTTTCCCAAAGTCAGCTTGACTAGAGATATGTGTACTTTTCTGAAGAAAATGAACCCACTCAACATGCACACACTTTTAACTTAAGTGTTGTGAGGTTTTTTAATATATGTAATTATTGTTTATATAAATAGTAAAATTCCTGTGGTTGAATAAGTCAGTGAGAGTAGTGAAGAAATATGTTAGACTACAAATGACAGGGCTTCTACATTTATTGTCCATGCTTGTAAATGTCACGTTTACAGGCAACTCATTTCCTCGTGTCTATGTTACGTGTTTATGAACCTTTATGATAGTTATGATAACTAGGTTCAAGGTGATGCATCAGGCAGCCAGTAGTAGGGACCATAGGTAGTTTCCTGTTGTTTAACTTTAGCCATAGAAAAGTTAAGCATCTGCTCTGTAGTTAAACCTCTATAGACGAGGAGGAAGACTGGCTGTGCTAGATAAGTGTCCTAAGGAGGGTGAGGTGAATCGCTTCTGGATTTGTCTTAATGGACATGCAGAGTCCGGACGATTAGCTCAAAGATAGCACCTTGCTTTTGGATGGCTAACGTGAGATGCAATTAATGCTGTCTTAACGTGATCCCCTATTTTGGGAAAGGACAGTGTTACGCGTTTGCGGGTGGCACTGAAGAGCACATTAGTCAGAAGCTGAAAGCATCTTGCAGTATAGGCATTATAAATATACATCTGCAAAAAAAAAAAAAAGGCATTTTTGGACTGCTGTCACCAGTTTGTATCTTCCCTGTCATTTTAATGACATGTTGTAACTGATACGCATTTGTTTTTCTGAATAACTCGAAGTAGGAGTGAAATGATTCACTTGGAAAGTAGGAGCTTGGATACTTGGGTGACACACAGAGTATAAAAATACATCCTCAAGTTTGCAAAGGTGAATACAGAAGATGCACTGCTAAGGTGATTCTATTGTAAATAGGAGTTGGGAGATGGAAAAGCTGGGTTACAGCCACTAGGCTTTAAGTCAGGTTTTGTATGTGTAGTGAGGGGTTTTTTTGAAGCTCGTGTATCTTGTGAAGCGGTAACGTTTAGTGTCCATATGCATGTTGCTTAATTGTTATGAGCAACACTTGTAAGCATGTCCATTTCAGGGATTTGTGGGTTTTTTGTTGGGTTATTGTTTTGTTTTTATGATTTTCTTACACGATTGTTTTTCCAGGGTTTAAACACTTTAGGTTTGTAATATCCTCAGTGGGATTATTTTTTAAGGCTAGGAAAAACTCTCTGAAATTTCTTGCAAAGCAGATGATGAAAATTATGCTTCATTTTACAAACAATATTTGAGACTGTGAGCAGTTGAGATCTTGTAATAATACCTTGTAATAATCTAGTAAGGGATATATGTCTTGGAAGTAATTTCTGAGATAAACATGCAAATCCGCCTAGAAGTGGAATAACTTTTCTTTTTTCCCTAATTTTTTAAAAGTTTTGAAATTTTCCTTGGTCTGTATGTGATGATTAATTTTCCCCAAAGTCCACTTAACGTACTTAAAGCTAAGCTTTCGGTCGTGCTCTGTGTGTTTCAACATGCAAGATGAGAGGTGGTTTCCTTCTGTCAGCCTTGTCCAGCCGGCGTTTTTGGGGGACCCGGGTGCCGGCCGGCAACCTGCCCTGCCGAGTCACTTCTCTGCGCTCGCCTGCTGCCTTCCACCACGGAGTTAGTAAATAAACTGTCCTTTTTATTTTTGGCCTCTTTCTTGACTTGAGAAACCGCAGGAACGTGTGTTCTGGTATGCCCCGTCAGAGGCTGACCTTTTCCAGTGGTGTAGGGTACGCTCATCGAAGGAGGCAGCAGTGCACAGGGAATCACAAAACAGTTTGGGGATTGCCTTGCTCTGTGCCAAATTATGTTTCCTGTCTCCAGCATGTAATTTTCAGGCAAATCCGTTGCATTCTTTAATCTATAATTAGGCTCATAAGCTTCTTTAGACCTTTTGGATTTCCTTTTGTAAATAATGGAATACAACGTTATTATTCCATGAATCTTTCTGACACATTTTCCAGAGAAAGCTTTCCTGGACGTTTTCTATTTATTTCTTTTTTCCTTCAGTTTCCTGAAATGGGTAGGTAAAGATCCCATTTCCATCAAGAAATGAACTGAAATTACCTGGTACAAGTGACTGTGATATATCAAGAATAATTTTTTCCTGGCAGTACTGAGCATAAATGTTTTTCAATAGACTAAAGTAAATATGCATTTCTAAAATTGGATTCATATAGTAGGTTTTTCTGTGTTTAAAAAAAAAAAGAAGTGAATTAAAATGTCACTCCTTTTTCATGTGTTAATACACGATCGTTTGGCAAAATAAGTCACTTCTGTCACCAGCCATCGATGTGAGGCAGTTCTCAGTGAATGCCCCTCTTTGCCTCGGGACAAGTTACAGCCTGGAGGGACGGGCATTTTTGTACTTTGCTGTCTAAGTGTGTGTGTATCTGCCTGTCTGTGTGTGTCTGTAGGTGTGCATGCATGCATACGCATCGTATATGATGAGTGATGTCGCATAGTGTTCCTTTCATGTTTAAGAAGCAGCCTTCTGCGTGCTTTCTCTGCCCAAGCGTCATTTCTTTTCATTGCTTCCTCATTTGCAGGTGTTTATTACAAAAGTACTCTACGAGCTGCTTCTTTTCCTCATAAGAACTTTCATTTTAGGAATATACAGATTCAAACTTTTCTTTTTCTTTCTGGACCACAGATCTTAATAGATACTGTGTAATCTTTAAAGAAACTTTGAAGAAGTCTTTTTTTAATTGCTAATGCAGCAGCATTAACTAGTCAGTAAATATATTCTCAATGTGCTGGAGGTAAAGAGTTTTCTTTTAATGTCATTTTCTGGGTGTTTGGGGGAATTCTGGTTCCCCTAAATTGACCTAAGGGATTTTACTGCCATGTTTTCTACTGATCAGTTCTGGTTTCCCTCTTTAGCTCCCCATAGCATAGGTTTTGGAGGACTCATTTCTGTTCTGGTAGGAGTGATGTCCTACCCACTTCAGCATCTGTCATGACGTAGTAGTCTGGAGAAGCTGATGTCCTTCTGCCCTATAAAAGCCTTGGTGACTCCAGGCAGTAAGCTGGAGGCATAAGAAAATTCAAACATCTCTCAAACATTTCTGTTGGTTTTTAACAAAACTGCTCGTACAGAATGCTCTAAGAAAAGGGGAGAAATAGTAATAAATACCATCATTATTTTAGAATTCTTTCAGACCAGGGGAATCTTCAACAATTTACACATTTGGCTCAGCTAGAAGTTTCCTGGCATCCTTATGTTCATTTAGGGAAGTTCATTTATATATTTATAGGAGATACATTCTGGAGCTTAATCCAAAGGTTTGCAAACTTCCTGGCTCTCCATAGAGCCAAAACCATGCTTTTCTATGCCTGTGTTTTTTGTGGATTTCACTATGATATCTTGGCAGTTCTGTGGTCTTCCCAAATTTTACTTCAGTGTACATATGTCTCAGTTCTGTTGCTGTTTTTTTTTCCTCTTTATATGTTGCTGTTCCTTCACAGTTAGATTTTTACTGTCTAGCACTTGTTTTATTTTCCAAAGCATAAGTTATCAGTAATTTATGCTACTGTTTTTACTGAAGTTTTGTATTTCATTTTTAAATTTTTTTTCTTCTTTTCTTTCTGTAGTATGAGGCATGTTTTAGCCATTGCTTGTTCCTCTACTTGGGGCAATTTTGTGCAAAGACAGCTATTGCACATACACCAGCCCAGAATACCTCCTATTATTTTTCTTTTTAGACATTTTTTGGGGGTTGCAGAATTTTAGTCATAATACTGCTGTGGAAATGGGACTTCTGGAAGACCAGCTTCCTGAAAGCGTTCACATGACTTTTCCATGTACATACAGTTTCTTTAACATCTTTTATATGTTCTTGTTTACAGTTACTAAGTAGCATACGAACTCTTTATTTGAGAATAGCTTTCTGAAAATTAACAAATGCTTTTGCACTTGTACTAAATGTAATCCCCTCCTTTACAGATGCAGAGAGAAAAAGTACGATTATTACAACCTGCCGAAAACCTCCGTTGTGATAGCTTTTTATAATGAGGCTTGGTCAACGCTTCTGCGAACTGTTCACAGTGTTCTTGAGACATCTCCAGATATACTTTTGGAAGAAATTATCCTTGTAGATGATTACAGTGACAAAGGTAGGAAGAATAATTCTAAATAATGTTGATTGTTGTTGGGGTTTTCTGGTCAGCCAGTCGTAAGAGAAAAAGATATGCTGTTTGGGTAACGTGCTATAAAATTGTACAAGATGGACATCTAATTGGAAAATGGGTTTTCTTGTAGTGTGCCAGTGAAAATTTTGAGTTCTGGACCAAATTTACTTTAGAATGGGAGAGCACATTTGCTGCGGTGTAACACGAGTGCTTGCATACACAGATAACCACAGTCTGGTTGGAGCATTTCAGGTTTCCTAATTTGAGCAAGTTTTGATTGCTCCAGTGTTTCACTGGTGTAAGCTATAGTAAGAAACTACCCGGTTATCTGTTTTCATTTGAATTATGGGACACGAAACAATGCTGGAGTTTTCCACCACATGCAAATTGTGTTAAGAATAAAACTTTTACATGGGCAAACCTTGACGTAACATTTGAGACTCACTTAACAATTCAAAATGAATTGCAGAGGCAAATATGAAGCATTCAATTTCTTAAAAGTAACCATAACTTGTGCCCATCCAGGTTCTGTGCTTTTTCCTTGTCCTTTCCGAACGCAGTAATAGCAGAATCAGAGTTCAAAATGCCGGTATCTTTAAGGCACTGCTATAATACGCTACTGAAAAAAGAGCTTTCTGACCATGACGTAAACCAATTGTTCCAGAACTATATTCTTCCTTTCTTTTTTTGTTTGTTACAGAACATTTAAAAGAGGCTTTGGAAAACTACGTAGCTGGCTTACGCAAGGTTCGTCTTATCCGTGCAAATAAACGCGAGGGGCTGGTTCGAGCCCGGCTGCTGGGGGCATCTGTGGCGAAAGGCGACATCCTGACGTTCCTGGACTGCCACTGCGAATGCCACGAGGGATGGCTGGAGCCGCTGCTGGCGAGGTGAGGTGATGCTCCGGGCTGGTTTTCTGTCTCGTTGCAGAGGGAGAGGAGACAGTTTGGCTCGCTCCTGCAGTGGGAAAATCATTCTTTGCAGATGTTTACCGATGGTTACCGCAGTCTGGTCCCTGAGGCACTGCGGGTGTTTGTCTCCTGCTGGTGGGGTAGCGAATGAAGTGTGGAAGAACAGGAGGTGGATTTTTGTTTTCTCCTGAGGACCAGGCTGCTCTTTTTCTTCAGAGGAAGGGAAAGTTTTGTTTTCAGGAAGAGGAAGCCTACCCCCAGCTTTGAAACTGCCTTGGCAAAGGTGGCTGCTTCTGTCAGCCTGGGTGGTGGATGAGAAGAAGGTCTGGAAAGATGCGTGCCCTGAGACATCCCCAGTTGCAGGGCAACGTGCACATAAGCAGATTGGAATAGAAGTCAGTAAACTCCATCTTCCTCGTCGTGAGCGAGTCCATCTTTCCAAAGTGGTTCTGATCTACAGGATAGGGAGGAGTTAATGTTATGTCAACACTGACTTTTACTTGGACACCATCTGTCCTGGGACACTGTACTTTACAGCTATGTAGTTTTTCATCTATGCTGCAGATCTGTTGGGCAGTTCAGAAAACTTCCATTAACTAAAAAAAAAAAAAAAAATCAAAGATACCCCCCAACTCCCTAAAACCCAGAATGCTAGCTCTTTATTACAGCTTAGAATATTTATGATATTCTTGAAGCCTCACGTATGTGTCATCAGCAGCCATACATGCACTTTTCCTACAGTTGGTTCAGCCACTGGTACACCTCACGGCAGCACCCTGCCCCCCCACATCGCATCCAGGAGGCTGTATTGTGTTTGCCCCTCTTGCTGACAGCTTACATCTTTACCCCCTTGGATGCCATTAGCAGACACTGATCGGTACAATACCTGAATCAGACCTGCTGGATATGGTGTATAGAAAGCCAGATCTCTTTAAAACAGAATTAAAAAAAGAAATCCTTTCCTCAAGGTCAGTGGTTTGATTTGCATCCTATAAAGATTCCCACCAGGTAGCGCAGACTTCAGAGAAGGACCAGAAAAAACAGCCCTATGCAAGCTGGAGAGGGATTTCCAAAAGTGCTTGCTGTCTTGAGGCGTGCAAGTCTTCCTGATTCCTAGTGGAACTTGTGTTCTTAAACTCCCCATGTCCATTTGAAATTGTATCTGGAATAATGTTTTGCGGTCTTTTTTTCTTAAAATTGTCCTTTCACTTATTTCTGAATTTCACATCTAGTATATTCCCGATAACTGTGGGTTAAGTATGAACAGTATAGATAGTGTGAAGAAAGGGAAAGGGGTAAAAAAATCAAAGAATAAGTGTGGTTTTAATGACTGTCCTCTGAAGAAACTGTAAATGCACTGTGGAGACGATTCTGTAATTTCTTCACTTCTTTAGCAAACCACTAGATGGCAATCTTGAGGAAGGATTAGGATAATTTTAAGTGTAATAAATCATCTGTAAAAAGTTAGCCCTGGATGTGTCTTGGAATTTTTGCCTTTCTTGATGCAGATGTACATCTCTAAGGGGATGTTTGCATGGCATATCTGACCCCAATGTATGGGAGCAATACAACAGTGTTAGCATTTTGCAGTGCAAACGCAGTTGTATTTGTAAGTTGCCTGTGCATTGAACCATCTAGTTAATTCTTAACTTACAGAAAAGATGATGGCTTTTCACTTACCTGATTCCTATCATAACTGCAATCACATGCCAGCTACCTAATTCTTATTACTTTTCCTTTACAGGAGCAACAAATCAATTTTTACATTTTATTGGGATTTTTTTTTCCTCTGTGTACATATCATTCTCATTGCTCTGTACATAAGTTTTATGCAAGCAAGACAGGAGATAGCAATATTTGTATAAGCCCTTTTGTGCGCTCTGCCAAACAGGATTTCAATGGGAGATCATAAAGAAGAAAACAGCTGTGTCACATCTTCCCTCCAGCAACAAGAGACTGTTCCATACTGAAGGCAGTCTTTCTCAGCTCAGACAATACTTCTTTGGAACTGCTGCTGTTCTCTGCTGCGTTTAACTGCCACAAGCTGCTCTAATTTCAGAGTCAGAGCCCCTTGGTCAGGCTGTGGGTTTTAAGCTTAATCATCCCATGAGGAACTTGAATGACAGATACAGCACATCTCTGCCTTGTTTGGCAATGTAACACATTCAGTTTTCCTTCTCCTCTGGAAATCAGAAGATGCAGGGCTAAAACAAGTACCAGCATCTTAAAGTCAAACAAGTCACTTTGTTTCACTGAACTGACAAGAGATGTCTAAGGCTAGTTTAGAGAAGATTGCTAAAGAGTGATTTAAGAGAAAGACCTTAGCTTGAGATTGCATGCTTGAAGTTGATCTCTCCTAGTACTGAGAATGGCCCTTCCAGAAATTGAGGTGAAGACAAAGGGTCCCACTGCCTTCTGTAAGGGCAGATGCTTTTAGAAAGGAATCCAGAAAACCCTGCATGGGTGTTGAGAAATGGGAGAAAGGGGTTTATCTCCTTGCAGTAGATGTGCAAGAAATGTCATCAGCTCTGATGTATTCTGAGTATGATAAAGATCTTAACTGTCTTTAGATCAGCCTTGCTGATAGGTGTGTCATTCTGCAGTACTATCTTGTTTCTCCTTTTTATCTCCTATGTTGCTGGGCTTTCTGGAGGCCTCCTTCAGTTGTGTTTCCCTGTTGGAAATCTAATTCCCATGTTGCATGTTTTTCTTGTTTAAGCTCATGGCTTCTTTTTGAGTTACTGTTGTAGTGCTCAGTATAACTTTTTGCAGATGATCCCAGTCACAAGAACAAGGATGACTTTAAGGGCCAGAAGGCTAGCTAATTTATTATTCATCGTTGCAGAACTATACAATCATGCTGCTCTCGTAATACCTTAAACACAGCTACCTGTATGAAACAAAATAGACATTTTTGTTGAGAATGTGGTGCTGGCTGTGGTAGCCAAGCCAGATGCTGAATGTGTTATCTCAAGCCATCTGGCATACCTCACTTCCACTGTCTAGGAAGATTGATGCTTGTCAGGTACCTACAGCTGACTCCATCCTGATGTACCCTCCTGATGCATTCTCAGCAAGAAATCGGTGGTTATTTTTGTAACCATTATTTCCTTACATTGCAGCATGAATTGCAAAGGAACAAAACTCCATGCTTGATATCTGGAAGCATTCTCTATTCCTGACAGTTCTAGTTTTTGAAAGAAGTTTCTAATGGTAGTCACCCTTTTCTTTTTAAAACATATTAGGATTGCAGAAGAAGAATCAGCTGTCGTCTGCCCTGTTATTGATGTTATTGACTGGAATACATTTGAGTACTTGGGAAATGCTGGTGAGCCACAGATTGGTGGATTTGACTGGAGGCTGGTCTTCACTTGGCATAGTACCCCTGAAAGAGAACAAAAACGGAGGAAGTCCAAGACCGATGTCATCAGGTTAATTCTTATGCATCTTATGAAACTGTGATTCTTAGAAGTGTGTTTGATTTCACTTAGAAATACCAGGTGCTGAAAAATATTTGACAAATGAGCATATTACTAAAAATTGCACATTTTGTTTAGTTCCTCTTTTTTTTCCAAAATAGCTCCTGCTCACTGTGCTCCTGGAAAACTATTGCTCTAAAAGCTGAAATTCCCATGTAATCTTCCATATGGAATCTTTATTGCACAAGTAGTCTCTTGATTCCTGCAGGCACACTGCCATAGATGCTTATCAGCGCACGGAAAGGGTGTAACTGATTAACTAATACTGAAGGATGTCATCTGTGTGAAAGCAGAGAGATCCGCATTGTAAAAAATGTGTCATGGTCAACGATGAAAAAGGGGGGGGGAATTATCAACCAGTAAGAAGGCAAAAGTAGTTTTGAAGACTTTATCTGTGCTGTAGCCATAGTGGTGGTTCCTTGTGGTGTTTTCAAAGGTGAACCAGTTTGCCAGTTCTTTGTTGGGATGAAATGATAGAGCTCTACCCACCATAGTTTCTGTGAAGAGCTAACTCACAGGAGCTCACGCGGATGTCTTCCTCGTGGGCTTTAGTTTTGTTTTATTTTAAGATGAGTTGCAGTCAGTTGGTATTATTTGTCACTCCGTGCTGTATTTTTAGGAGAGGTAAGGTAAGAGTATAAACAATGCAGCTGGAAAATGGACACTATACACAAAATCCTGACAGCTGAGGGTCTGTGATGTTCAACTTGGAAGTTGATGTATTTCAGCAGTGTAAGAAATGAAGCAGCTGTTTGGCATTTTTAACATCACGATTTTGTTAGTCCTTGCTTTTATTTATCATCTGTTATCTTATGGACTACAACAAATACAGAATGATTAATTTTTCTCAGTCTTTTCTAGCTCGCTTATTATGATAATAATACCCAGTGCTTCACAAACATTAATAAACTTATCCTCAACTGAGAGAACTTTTTTTTTTTTAAATGGGAAAAGCGAAGCAGTAATTGGTCTTTCTCAGGATATATTAGCCCTCCTTAAAAAAAGTTTCAAAATAGAATAAATGGTTTTAAAGCTTTTAGTTTAAATATGATGCTTTTCTTCTCTATGACAAGAAGAATTGTTTTTGGCATGCCAAGGGGAAAACAATGAGGGATAAAGCTCTATGGTAGCCCGAAGGCTGTGAGCTTGGCAAGTGTCTGGAGAAAGCAGCAGTGCTGAGAGCAGTGTCACCCACAGCTGCACTTGGAAAAACAAGATCTGGAGTGGGACAGAAGAGCTTGACTGCTTATGGAGTTTGTTTAGGTTTTTGGTTTGTTTGTTTGTTTTGTTTTTTTTTCCTTCTGTCTCACATCATCTCATTCCATTCTTTGAAACAACTTATGACAGTGTAAGACAGTGTTGCTTCAAAAAGATGGCTGGTAAAGTTAGTTTTGGCAGATTAAGAGTAATTGATTGCTGCACCTAGCATTTGTTAATATTTACCTCAACAGCAATGTAGTAAAATTCATAAAGTATCAACTGAGTTTAGTTCCAACCAGTATTATATGCTTGGCACTTTAAAGAGGGTGATTTTCTAAGACTATAAACAATTAGGAACAATATTGAACAAATACAAGTTTAGGTATATGTGCACACACTGCCCTACTGAAAGTACATCCCTTAAGTGCACTGTTGCTCTGTGCCTTGTGGTCTTTGATGAGGATCTGGTCTTGACACCTGATTTTCTTTTCCCAAACGTAGTAGTTTAACTAGTAAAAAGTTAAAAAAAAAACAAAACAGATGGGCAGATCTTCTTAGAAACAAACAAAAAAATCTCTTCAGGGGCTATATTTACTTAATTCTGCTCAATTGATGTCTGAGAGGTTTTCCACTTGACATTAATGGGATCAGGAATGTTGTTGTTAATTATTAAAGCACACATATTTGTTTACTTACTACTTAAGTAAAATATGTAAGGATACTGCACTTAGAATTTCATAGAATCACAGAATGGTTTGGGTTGGAAGGGACCTCAAAGACCATCTAGTTCCACCCCCCCTGCCATGGGCAGGGACACCCTCCACTAGACCAGGCTGCCCAAAGCCCCATCCAACCTGGTCTTAAACACTTCCAGGGATGGGGCAGCCACAGCTTCTCTGGGCAACCTGTTCCACTGCCTCACCACTCTCACAGTGAAGAATTCTTTCTAACATCCAATCTAAATCTACCCTCCTTCAGTTTAAACCCATTACCCCTTGTCCTGTCACTACAGTCCTTGACAGACAGTTGCTTTCCATCTGTCCTATAGGCCCCTTCAGGTACTGGAAGGCCACAATTAGATCTCCCTGGAGTCTCTTCTTCTCCAGGCTGAACCATCCCAACTCTCTCAGCCTGTCCTCATAGGAGAGGTGCTCCAGCCCTCTGATCAACTTCGTGGCCTTCCTCTGGTTTCAATCCAACAGCTTGATGTCTCTCTTGTACCGGGGCCCCCACAGCTGGACGCCGTACTCCAGGTGGGGTCTCACAAGAGCAGAGTAGAGGAGCAGAATCCCCTCCCTCGACCTGCTGCTCACACTTCTTTTGATACAGCCCAGGATATGGTTGGCTTTCTGGGCTGCAAGCGCACACTGCTGGCTCATGTTGAGCTTTTCATCCACCAATACCCCCAAGTCCTTTTCCTCAGGGCTGCTCTTGATCCATTCCCAGCCCAGCCTATAGCGATGCTTAGGATTGCACCGACCCACATGCAGGACCTTGCACTTGGCCTTGTTGAACCTGACAAGGCTTGCACATGTCCACCTCTCAAGGTCCCTCTGGATTTCAGCACCAACTAATATAATTCTGCCACAAAAAAGCTTATGTTCTATTATGTGAAGGTAAGAGACAAATCATTTATTGTTGCTCACAAAGACACTGTGATTGCAAAAATTTATATTAACACAATGTTTATCTTCTCTGATTTCATTGTTATTTTTATTTAAATACATTCTGGAGCTTGTTTCAGATACAGTTTTTACTACAAAATTAAATATAAATGGCCCGATGATAACTGATCAGTGGCTGACTTAATCTGTATCCAGAAAAGACTAAGACAATGGAAAATAAAAATATACTCTTATTTTTTATCCATTGCATAGATTTGGTAATTTATATATTTTTGCTTTTAATTCAATTCAGAGTTACTATTCTCTTTTATAGGTCTCCGACCATGGCAGGTGGATTGTTTTCTGTGAGCAAGAAGTATTTTGACTATCTTGGTTCATATGACACAGGAATGGAAGTCTGGGGAGGAGAAAACCTTGAATTTTCATTTAGGGTGAGTGGCTCAGTTGAAAGGTTTTTTCCCTGAGAATAAGAACAAGTTTCTTATTTCTTTCTTCAAGTCCCTTTATTTAACGAGATGGCGATAATGTAAGCAAGTGTTAAGAAGAGAGTATTTTGGGAGATGTTTATATGAATCTCTTTTCCTTGTTCTCACACTTTGTTACAGCTGCATTTTCCTTCCGAATAGCCACTTAAAAACAATTTTTAAAAACATGTCTTTGTTCTGAATGCCAGCATAAAATGTAAGTAGTGGGGTGATATTAGCGAATGAAGCTTACATCCTGTGGCTTGAAGAGGATCGTTGGAAAGAAACATTTATAATTCTCCAATGTGACTCAGAGCTCTCACTGCGGTTGATGGGAGCGAGCGGGAGGCAGCTGGTGGCAGTTACCAGTGGGGCAGGACAAGCCAGCCCCTGCGCTTCTTTAAGGCTTTATTCTGTTTCACTTGAGGAAATATTTTGGATAAAGGTTATAAAAGGTGATGGGGAAAACCTCCAGGAACTGCAGAGCTGTACCCCACGATAGAGTGGATCAGATAAATAGCTGGAATGAAAAGGATTTCTGGCAGAGGAAGAGGGAGGAGATACAAGATGGCCCAGACTGATGAGCAAAACAGTCTTGTCCTCCTCGACTCTGCTGTTACCTGTGCTGCTGCTGATTCCTGCTGAGCACTGGCTGCCTGTGGTTTGCCCTGTATCACACGTAACTTGTTGAAGCAATCCAGAGCTGGTGTAAGAGGGACAGTGCAGGGCCGTTTTTGGCTTGCAGGAGGTTCACAACATAGTATCCTGGATTTCCCTTGGTTTTGCTGCTCATCATCAGGTATGTTTTATGGTCCTGTTTGCATTTCTGTGGGTCACTGGATTGTTGGGTAGGAGGGTTGATGGCTTTTGTTTTGTTTTTTACCAGATGACAGCAGATTTCAGGGATAAATCATATTTTAATGTTACAAAACCACTTTCTCGAGAAAGGAGGCATCAGTGGACTGTCTCACTTGATGTCTGCCTATTAACCAGAGAAGAATGGAGTCTTCCTGGCTGCTGTTGCTGTCTTCTGCTGCCTGTAGTGCAGAAATCCTAGCAAAGAGGACACAAAAATAAGGAAAGAGAAGGATCAGGGAGGATAATAAACACAGACCTAGAGTTGAAATGGATTCTCTCTGGAGGGGGATTTCTCAGCTGGGATCACTGTTTGATCTGAGTTCATGACCACCTCCTTGCTCACACAGGGAAAAATTTCTGGCACATAAGTCCAAACACACAGCCTACTTGCCTTGGTCAGTAAATTCAGCAGGCCTCCGCCTGAAGCTCAAAGTAGCTAACTCACCTCCATCAGCTCTGTGAGCTTCTGAAGCAGGAGTCTCCCAAGTGTCTCCAGCTGTGGTGTAGCCCATGTTGATGTGTCTGCAGTGGGTCCCGTCTTTCCGCTGGAAGGGATTTCTTTTCTGTGGGATAAATGCTCAGTTATGGGGTCAGAAAGTATGAAATAGTTCCTTATTAAATTATTTTTATACATCCTTTTGAGAGGCTGTCAAGGGAGCCAGAGGTGGCAATAGATTGGGTTCGTTCTTGAGGGCCCAAAGAAATGATTGTGCTTGTTATCAGTCATAACCCAAGGTAGGCTAAGCTGGAAAGCAGCCTGGTGGTGGACACCGTCCCCAGTTAACTCTGGCAAGGGAAAATTGTTTTTCTTGTTTCCTGAGGGATTGGAAGGGGTGATGACAGTGAGGGAGTCACGCATTTTTGGGTACAGATGCTTGCTGACCTGAGGCCTGCTGTATCTCTTACTTTTTTAGTTATGACATATTGTAGCAGACAAATAAGCAGGGACAGGAGATTACCAGTTTAGCAGCAAGCTACATCAGAGAGCACGACGCTCAGTATCTCCCACAACCGTAGCATAACAGTAGCACGCACATTGGGTATGCGCATCTCCTGAGCAAGGCTCACTCTTGTAGGCACTGGTTTGTGTCTGCTAGTGCACATGCAACCAGACAGAGCACCCGTGAGGTAGAGAGGATGCTGCTTTTGAAAGTAGTACTATATGCTCTGCCTCAGGAGAAATTTGCACCTCTCCCAGAGCAGCAAGCTTGGAAACAGCCACAGTTGACAGAACTGGACGTTACAGGATCCACTTCACATTGTTGAAATGTCTGCAGTCTTCTGTGACCCTGGCTGCCACAGATTTGGTGGCATCCAAATGGCTGCCCCCACACCAGTAGGAGTTAGGGCCGCAGGCACACAGTGTGTCACGCACCAGGCTGAGAGTGGGGACGTGGCTCGTGGCGGGTAAGAGAGGTGCTTAAATGAGGAAGCGGATGGAGAGGCTGGTGTGGGGTCCCTACAGATGGATCAAGCAGCTCTCTTCTGGGAGGCCAGCAGTTTTGCAGGACGGACAGTGCAATGGCCAGCAAATGTGCCTGGGTGTGTTAATTTTACTAGTGCAGATTGCCAGTAGGACCTAGGCATTTGGATCGAAAATGTGCACAACATGCCGTGCTTTCCTCTCTTTGATATCAGGCCCTTGTACTCGTGCTTCCCGTGGTGAGGGTTTTTGTGGAAGAGAGCAGAGCGCTATGATGTTGCTTAACTGTTCTTCTGGCTGCCCACAGTTCTGAAGAAGATCAAGAGGGATAAATCAGTCTTAATTCTGTTGTCTGTGTGGTTTCTAGACCTGCCAGACCTGAAAATTAGGAACAGGGATACTGAAAAACACTGTAAATTAATTAATTGTTCTTCTTGTCTCTGAAAACACCAGCCTTTCCTGATGACATGAAAGGACTTTTCCTCAACCTACCTCTTTCTCGTACTTTGATTATTCTAAACTGAAGAAATTCTCTGTGGTTCTGAGAGGTGCAACAAGGACAAGGCTTTGGCTAAAAGCATGATGACTAAGAGAGACGGAGGCTGCGTGCAGAAGGCAGGATCAGAGTCAATGTGCCTTGATTTCGAATTGCTTAATGCTGTTTAGCTGGATAATATTTCGCTTCGTGGGCATAGTGGACATTGAAACTCCTCTTTCTGACGGATGCAAAACGTACCTTTCATCTTCTGTCTCCTGTACATGGAGCGAGGGGAACCTAGCTGCAACTTTACCCCCCAACCCCCGCTCTCTGCTCTTGGTCCTGCTAGTGGCACTGCAATGTAAGGTTGTTTCTGGGGACCGCCATTTGATACGCCTGCAGTCTGTCCTTCCACTCTCCATCAAGACATGAGAGAAAACCACGCATGTGCAAAAAGGCAAAATTATCTGCTGATAAGTCCTGTCTTCTGTTGGATATTTCATTGCCCACAGGCCTGGATGACATGCCTCCGATTGCCTGGCATCTTCTCTTTTCTGATCTTTTTTGTATTATTTCTTTCTGTCCAGACCTGGAAATCTGTATTGCAGTTGGAGCAGCCAGGATGGGCTCGTGCAACTGGGGAGGCCCCTGCGCCCACCCAGCTCCCAGCAGATCATGCCTGAGCACCACGCAGGGGTGCTCAGGCACCAGCCGGCAAGCGAAATTGCAGCAGAGAGGGGCAGGAACAGAGTATTTTCTGTAGTTTGGCTTTGTTTGGGAGGTAGCATCCTTTTTGTATTTTCTTTTTAACGTCTTCCAGAGTTCCCTAAAATGTTAGAATGGAGGTGGTAGAGGTTATAGAGCTTTTCTTACTTAGAGTTCATTGACCCAGCAACTAGGTCAGTTTTCCAAAGACCCTGGTAGGGCTGGGGATCCCAAGGTGAGATCTGTACTTTTACTGTAGCTTTTTGTAATGCCGCCATCTGTCTCTCAAAATAAAAGAAAAAATACTGATTGTCTGTGTGCATCAAGATGAAAGTGAAAGTAAAAATGAATGTCACCTTGTTTTTGTGCTGCAGGAAAAAAGTATGCTTTTATAATGAGCTGTGAGCTAGACAGAACAAGAAACATATTTTTGTGCATGCAAAATAGACATGCAATCTAACGTGCTTCTCTGTTAAAGGAGGTGCAAATAGTTTTAGAGGAGAACCTTCTCCAGAATCACTTATTTAACATTTAGTAGTCAACTTTGGTTTCTCTAGTGAATTCCTTGCTTTCTCTCTCTTTACCTTGCTCTTCATCTGTACCTGATGTTATATAGAGGTCAAAACATGTTTTCTATTAAAAAAAAATAAATAAACTTTTTTAGGAATTGTTAGCTGAAATATACTTGGGTTTTTTTTTGTAATAGGAAGACTAGAGAAGTTGTGAACTGTTTTAATAAAGGAAGCAGAATTTAATGAGCATTGCTTAGCAACCTACAGGTATTTTTTAGAGAAATTCATAATGTTAATTAGTGAAAAATCAGCTGCTGTGGAATTCTGTTTCTGGCAGCAATTTTACAGAGTTGTGGTCAGTCTGTTTTGCTCCATTTAAATCAGACTTTATCACAGAAGAGTAGAAGAATGTGTTTCTTTTTTAACTGCATTTTTACTTCTGTAGTCTTTATAGTCTGATCCTCATATCTTGTTTAAAAACAGACTGATCAAACAGAAATGATTAATTAAAAAATGCTTATGTGGAATATAACAAATATGGAAATTGTTAAACTTTAATAAATTTAATGGCATTTAATATTTGGTGACAAATCTTGCATGATAAATTTCAACTTTAAAAAAGTAGTCTTGGATATAGAAATAGTGCTGCAAGGAACAAATGTCAAAAAAGGAGGTCTTAAAGTGAAAGTGGATAGCTGTTTCCTTAGCAGCTTTCAAAATGACAGTAGTGTAACTTACATGTGAAAGTATGCAAATTGTTAAAAAGATCAGTACAGAATTCTGGATTTATCATATATTTCTTTTAATATCTTTCTATTCACAACAAATATACTGCTTCCCCAAAAAGCAACAAAAAAGAAGAAAGAAACTTCTCATGAAAAGCAAGAAATTAAAATTTTAAATCCAGCAAGTACAGATTATCCAGTGCTCCCTATAGTTGAATAATGAATTACCTATACCTTTAAGGAAACTATTTGTTTTAAAAGTGAACCTGCATATTGGAGTGCTTACAGTTTGTTTTGCTTTTTTTTTTTTATTAAGCACAGTATTGTGCCACATATGAAGGTCTGATATCATTATCCAAAACCAAATCAATGGAGACAACAGTCATTGATTTCTAAATTAAGAAATCTGAGAGAAATCAGAAGTAACTTGAAAAAAATAGTAGTCTGAAGACAACATCCATCTTGTGTCTGCTTAAAGCCTTCATCTGTAGTGACTTTCTAGATCCCTAAAAGTCCCAGGGAGAGAGATGGGAGAAGTCCCACCACTGATCTGTTGTCATTGTTATTATTTGCTACCTCATAATTTTCACTCCTGCTGTGTTAATTTGAATAACATGTAATTAAAATGCATGTGCTAGACAAGAAGGTTGTCAGGGAGCAAACCTCTCTACCCCTTAAACATATCTCAGCTAATTTCCCTTGTCCTCCATTCACAAAGGAAAGATGAGCTGCCACCTATGCACGGTTGAACACACGAGGAGAATTAGCTCACTGCAGCGCCAGTTCTTAAAAAAAAAACTTTGACAGAAAGTCCGTCGGAGCCACTGGTGAAAGCCTCAAGTTTGTTCAAGTGCAGCAACGTGTCCTACTCCCATCTGAATAATTTTCAGGAACCTTGTTTCAGGCACCCTTCAGAAACAGGGTGTCTGATACATTGTGGTCGCGCACAATAATAAACGGGAAATACTTAGCTGTGCTTTCCTTTCACTGTATCAAACTTGAGATCAGAACGGATGATGGGAAAGTGGCTGTGCAGATGAGCTGCCAAACGTCCGTGGTTTTCAAAGCGGAAGAATGTAATTAGAAATATTTGCACAGAGTGCTGATGCTAGTGTATCCACTTGGTGGTCATTTATGGGCTTTATCTCCAGGGCCGTACGTTTCCTGACCTGGAGAGCCAGAGGCAGGAGGATGAGGACAAGGGCAGAGTTCTGCCAATTCCACATTCAAGTGCAAGTACTTTCCTTGACAGCGAGGAGGAATATTGCCTTAGGTAGCGGAGATTGTTTCACTAATGTTGGTTGGACCAGCATGAGTTACAGAATTACTTTGCTTTTTCTTTTCGTGTATTGAGTCTGGGGTTCTTTTCCCTGCTTTCCAATGAAAATGGTTAGTTGTGTTTTTATGACCAGGCACCTGTGCCTGTCTTCTGAAATGATGAGTCTAGAAGTGGGAACGCAACATACCATTCTCCAATCATATGACAAGTTTACCTGTTTTGTCCGGTCAGCTTTCCAGTAGAATATAGGCAAAGGACGTGTTGGTTGGTTGGGGTTTTTTTCCCCAATAATGCTGGTATAACTTGAATTGTAGACCACAGTTAGGCTGGCAGAAATACTGTGGACCATTTCTTATCGTGCCTTTGGAGAAAGTGAAGCTAAGAAAGGGATTATTGAAAACCAGATAAAACCAGAGATGGGGTTACCTCTTTGTTACTGCCAGTGATTTTCTCTGAGTTCACAAGTATGTCATTATATCCAGCTTATTCATCAAATGAGGCCCAAAATTATTATATGTGTTGCTTACAGTATGCTGTGATGTTCTTGGGAAGGTATTATCCGTACAAAGGCTTATTGTTACTGTATCCTTTTGCTTGCAAAGAGTCAAATTAATGATGCACAATGTCAATTCTTTGTTCAGATATGGCAGTGTGGAGGAAGTCTTGAGATCCTCCCATGCTCACACGTAGGTCACGTTTTTCCCAAACAAGCTCCATACTCACGGTCCAAAGCTTTGGCAAACAGTGTGCGTGCAGCTGAAGTGTGGATGGATGAATATAAAGAACTTTACTACCACCGAAACCCACACGCTCGCTTGGTGAGTTCAAGTTCGTTGTTCTTGCAATTTCAATAGAATTTGTTTTCAATGATAAATAGCTATTAATTTAGCTAATATTTAACATGAAGTGCTTTTTACGTTTATTTCTCCTTTCTTCTGAAACTTTTTCCCAAACACAGAATAAGTGTATGTATAGCTAATTTTTAATTCCTTGGAAAGAATCAGAAATTTGGTAAGACTGGAAGGCCAAATCTGTGTGAATATTAAACGAATGAATGAATAAATGAAAGAATAAAGTTAAGCAAGGTGACCCAAGTAAGGAGAAACTGTTTAGCCTGAAATGTATGCTTCTGTGAAACAGCTGATACAAGATTCTATCAGTAAAGAATTACAGAAGAGACACACAATTAACAAATGCTAATCGACAAAGTTCAATGGACAGTAGATCTTTAAGTGAACAGAATGGTAATAATCTTTAGCAAAATTACCTGTCTTGTGATAATTGCAAAATTTTGGACTGATATAAGATAAAATGGATTTTTCTCTTTGATTTACTGCTGCACAAGGTTTGATTTAAAAAAAAAAAATATACAAAATCAATATTGCAGAGATTAAATTAATTAAAATCAGTCCTGGGAACTCAGATGAAAATATTCCTAATAAAATGTTTGAAGTACCAGTTCTATTTAAAAAAAGAAAAAAAAATTAAAATTCTTATTTCCCAAGAGGAAAAAATACAAGATCATTTGTTTGCAAAATTTTTTAGGAGATAAAGACTATGAAGATTGAGTAGGTCAGAACTGTAAAGCAGTGTGCAATTTCATAGCTTGGATAAATTTATCATGAGGGGCCTGTAGGCTGGAAGACTATAGCACTGAAACGTCCTCACAATGTCTGGAAATGACTTATATGAACCTCTGGCACAAAGGCCAAAATTCAGACCTAAAAGAAATCACTCTCTGCTGTTGCTTGTTTCTGGAGAAACAATGTTTAATGTTTAATCTCCCCAGGCATTTCTCTTTGCATGGAAAATTTTCGAAGTGCCGGCTTTCTGGTTTTGTGCCTGGGGAGACCTGCCCTGCGGTGGGCTGCTGGCACCCACCCCTGCCTGTGCTGGACCAGGACTTAGGGACCAAGCAGGGGGACAGGGAGCTCCCCACACACACATTTGGGTGTCCTACGCCAATAGACATACTGGGGAAAAAAATGCTCTTGAAACCGTTAACGCTTTTAAAAGATATGCTGGAGGACACTGGGGAAGCAGAATTTGGTTAGCTTCCATCTCGTGTTCCTTTGGATTAAACTGGCTAATTAGATTACTATAGTCCATGCATTTGTAATAATTGTTTTACTTTAACATCGTAAAAGCCACTTAGGTTTTATTAGTAGAGGCTGACTTTGAGAGAAATACGGGGTTTGTGTATTCGAAGACGGAGCTCACAGGCAATGCTGGGCTGATTCTGCTTGTCATATGCAGAGAGAAAGCAGCAATAAATGCTGACAATTTTTCTTGTAAAGTTCTGGGCATCTGATGTCTGTGATGACAGAACTTTAACTTTACAGGATATTTGTTTGTTAATATTGGAAGTTTTGCATACCAGCTTATTGTAACACAGTGGATGTAAGCTGAGACTCGTGCGATTTTTTGCATGTATCAAAGCTGCCGCCAATGCACTCAGGTTTCCGTAATACTCTGCGCACCACTTGTTGCAGGGGTTGAGTTCAGACCTTTTTACTTCATCTAATCCAAACATCCAGTTCCATAGCATAATGGAAAAATGATTGATGCTGTGGCTGCAGAATTTGGTTCCATAAAGTTTCACTTCAAGATCAGTGTTCAGACCTCAGAGCTAATATGTCATGCTGTTTGTTTTTTCAAGCAGGCATCTCTGCCTCTGTTTTACATCTGCTTCGTGTTTTCCATGATACTTCCACAGCTTTGAGAAATGCAAATATATTTGTGGTTTGATGAAAGAACGTGCCAAGTGACCTGTAAAAATCTGGGGGCTGCAAATGGTATCTCATGCCTGACTGTCTGAAGTCCCTAGGAGATATAAAGATAGATTTTTGATGATGGACATGGAAAGATGTGAACTTTGCTGCAATCTACAGAGATTGTCTGCAATGAAAGCTTTTCTCTAGAGTTTTAAGATTTCGTACAACCCACTCCCCCGAACTATGAAGTTCAAAGGAAACATTAGCAGATTTTACAAATTTCATCAGTTAAGTGTAAAAACTGTCTGTACAGATAATTTGCAAGCGGATGGTGGAATAATCTAAAATTCTCAAGATTCCTTCACTGCTTTTGAGGTTTTCAATTATCCAGCTAAAAGAAGTTTTATTTTCCAATATGCCTTCTCAGGTCCCAGCAGTCTGTATTCAAGGATTTCCTTACTTGCAGATTTGGGGAGTTTTTTCAGACAAACTGCCTTCTAGAATATTTTAAAGTTTTACGTGCAAGGAAATGTAAGGATAATGAAATCAAATCCGGCACCCAAACATGGGGATTTTTCCTGGCTAAAAGTCCTACTCATCACTTTAGCATACGGTTCCTAATAATGTATACAGATAATTTAAAAGAGAGCATCTGTTCTGGTTGGGTTTTTGGGTTTTTTTTAATAGTTTTTTTTTCTTTTCTTTCAGGAACCATATGGGGATGTGACAGAAAGGAGACTCCTTCGAGAGAAGCTGAAATGTAAGGACTTCAAATGGTTCTTGGAGAATGTGTACCCGGAGCTTCATGTACCTGAGGACAGACCCGGCTTCTTTGGAATGGTACGTGGCTGCTGAGAAGGGGCCTCCTCATGGTTCTCTGAGCTCTCCTACTAACTCAGGGTGTAGGTATTTTTACACTGAGAACAGTTTGGGATTTTGATAGAATTCAGTTAGAGTTGGTAGACTTCAAAATGTGGGTTCTCTCAGAATCTTTATTCTAGGGGATGCTGTTTATAAAGGAGTTCTGTGAGGGGGTATTGAATGAATTACACCTTCCGAGTGACATCTTGGGAGTGTTAAAGGCAGCAAAGGATGACTTCTTAATTTATTAAAATGCTGCATAGCAAAAAAAAAAAAAAGAGAGCACCAAAGTGTTCTGGGTTTTAGTTGTCATCTTGAAAATGGAAAGAGTCTGCTTTGAAACACGTTTGCACATCTTATATGATGAAAGCTATGATGCTCTGATGACAGGAAAGAGAGCTGGTGCTGTGTGCTCCCACATCATACAGGATTCTGCATGTCAAAACAAACATCTTAATTTTTAATTTGGAGGTCAAGTTAGACCAGCACAGCTTCACAAGCAATTTTCATTGGTTCAGTATCAGAATCCTCTTCTCCTTTTTTAAGAGTTGACGACTTCCTATGCTATTTGCAGCTTACAAATAAATAGAAACTATAGCTGCATGTACATCACATTACTGTAATCTCATTTGGAAGGGATGAAGGCAGAGATGATGCAGCAAATACCTGCTTCCTCTGAAAAATCAGCAGATATCTGCTGTGTGTCTCATTAGGAAGACAAGACTGCATCTTTTCTGCCAGGCAAAAATGTATCAAATACCTTCCTGATTACAAATGCCACATTGACTTAGAAGTACTTTAGCTGGTAACTCGATCACTCTGCAGATCTAGCTAAGCTGCGTTCCCACACTGCTGCGTTGCATCCAGCCCGTATCACAACAGTCTTGTCTTGCTGCCATCTGCGCTTCAGTTAGTCTCTGCTGAATCTCCTTCAGTGGAGGAAAAAACCTGATCGCTGTGGGCATACAAAACATACAGGAACCAAATCTCCCTGCAGTCTTCCCTTACAGCTTTGTTACCTGTTAACGAAAAAGGTCCGAATGTGGAAACACTGCTGTTTCCCACAGGGAGCTGTATTTCCCATGGGGAGCTGTAGGAGCTCCCATAGGAAGCGCATCAGTTGGCAGCAAAGCCCTTGGGAGCCTCTGAGAGAGTAGCCACCCTCCTCTGTTTGTCATGGAGCTTGCGCTTGAGGTGGTACCTCTGTGTGATCGCTGGTGTGAGGGGTAATACCACCGTTATCCAGTACCTTGAACAGACCCCGGTAGTACAACGTTGATTCGTTTTTTGTTGTTTTGTGCTGGATCGCCACTGACAAGGTCAGAGACAGTTGAAGCAATCAGAAATTGTAAGACTTACCTTCCAGGAGCATTTCAGTAACCTTATCCTCCCCTCCACCTCCATCCTTCACCCTCCAAAAGAAAGCTGAGGCTGGTGGTGGTGACAGTGCTTCAGCCTCCTAGGGAGGGGAAGGGATGTGTGCAGTTTCTTTCATGATTTAACTGCACATGTCATCCTCAAGAAAGGTGTTGACAATACCTAGAAATAATAATTCTTGTTCAGAGCTGCTTGAGGTATCTACGGTGTAATTTAGGTGTGCTCTATATATTTCTCTAAAAACAATTCTTAAATGCTGTCATCTACTTGTGAACATAATAAGAATACACCATTTTTTTTTGGCAGGAAGAATTTAAAATGTGATTAAAGTACAGTTATACTCTAAGAAAGTGACAGTGCAAAAATGACACCTACTGATTCAACTGATTTGTGGATATTGAGTCCCATCTGCTAACTTCAATGAATCATTGATGGTGTGCTTTACTCCTGCCTTAGCTGTATAGTGCTTTTCTGGTTCACAAAAAAACTGTTTAAAAGCATTGGCTTTGTTAACAGCTCAGCTTAGTGTGAGGTTATTTAATTGTTCAAAGAGATTGCAAAGGGATATGGGTTTTCTCCCTCCCTTGAAAATCTTTACACTGAAGTTGAAAAATCTTGCTAAGATTGCCCGTAGGTCAGCCATGTGTTATTGAAATAAATGCAAGAATTATTGAGCAGCACTCAGTGCCATGGACTGACAATTAAACACTTGTGCTAAATTTTTTCTCCCGATACATACATAAATTTTCACTGTCTGTACTAAGCTTGGTTGTCTAAAAGGTTAGCTGCGTAAAACTTTATTTAAACATACAGAATTTTGAATATTTTTTACCTGAGCTACGTTTGCATTCTTATAAGCTGCCCGAGACCTAGAAATGAGGAAATACGTCTCCTTACTTGTAAAATTAGTACACTTTATACCAAATCATATACCATCAATAAATCTGGAATGCCACAATGCTGATTTCACTCACTACTCTGAACAAGTACTGAGAAGAGGTACTATCAATATTATGAGTGTTCTCATTCATATTTTTTTTTAAGTCAGATTTTTCCATAAAAGTTCCAGTACTGGAACAGTGGAATGAAGTTCAAAACATTAAATTTCAAACATTAAGGCTACAGAGGCCATTATGAGATGCAATTTTGGAAAATATTTAATTTGCTGAATGAGTTAGCAGCGTTAGATAGAAAAATAACTGCATGAACAACTTAAAATAAATTGCCACAACTTCAAGGGCTGTTCCCTTTTTTGCATGGCGTCATTGTAGGAGCACATTGTAAGTCCTTATTCACTATTTTAATGGAAGATCAAATAAAAATTTAGAGAAGTTAATCTGACTTCCCATCTGAGCCCCCACTATTGTTGTGTGCATTGTTGGTGTATCAAAGCAAGGTGAACTAGAAACTCCTAGAGCTCTGAATGAGAGTGCATTAAATGTCTTCTCAGGGGACCTCAGCAACCAGGGTAGGGGCACAGGCATGGCCTATCTTAAATCGATATATACATATAAGAAAGAAATTTTTTACGATGAGGATGGTAAGGCACTGGAACAAGTGCTGAAAGTCAGGTTGGATGGGGCTTTGAACAAACTGATCTCATGGAAGGTGTCCCTGCCTATGGCAGGGGTGTTGGACTAGATGGTCTTTAAAGGTCCCTTCCAGCCCAAACCATTCTGTGGTTGTATGATTTTATCTCCTTGCTTGGTTCAGGCAGCTGCCATCTTTAAGCCATGGGCAGCTGTAGGAGCAGTGTGTTTCTGGTCCTCAGGCTCCATGCAGCTTTGGAACTTTGTGTGGGACGTGAGCAAAACCTTTTGACTTTGATTTTTTTTGTTTGTTTGTTTGATTGTTAGGGGTTTTTTTGGTGGGAGTGAAGCTGGTAGGCACTTAGTGGCTTAAAATAATAAGATATTAGTGTTTCTGGAAAGGCTGATAATTCCTTTTAGGTTCTTGTGTAGAGCACTGATGCCTTTCTTTCTAGTCTACCATCTGATTTGTCCATCCTTGACTATGCACTTATCAGTGTGCTGTGCTTGTGCTTCAGCAGGTTTGAAATCTTAAAAAGACCTGACCCCCAGGTCTGTGCGCTGTGCAGATTGCCCACCTGGATAGCCCAGACCGATCTTAGCTGCCTTGGGGAGGGATGGTGTGAGCACCACTGGGCACTTTGAGCCATTTTGTGTTGAATATTAGTATTGTTGCATTGTGCAGCTAGGTGAAGAGAGGGGAACTAGGCAGCGCTGTGATCTCTTCATGTTACTGGTGGCTGTGGAAACGCACGGCTGCAAAGCCAGGGAATAGTCAGGGTTCCTCTCACCTCTAAGGTGTACTAAGTATAGCTGGCATTCAGGGTGCATATCTGAAGGATAAAGATCGTGGTCAGCAAGTGAATTTGGCTTTGAACGTGACATCTGGATTGCTTTTAAAAATGGTGTTGGCACAAAAAATCAGGATTTTATCTCTCCTTTTCTGTAAGTTTGATCACTTGGCAGCGAGACCATATTATGTTGTGATATGTTTTCCTTTGTTCTTCTCAGTTTCTAGCTGATCTTTCTTCCAGCTGAATGTGAAGCAACTAAGCTGATAGATGTCTGTTGTGACTATCTAGCTGATGGCTCTTTACCCCACCTATCCTTAAAGGCATCTGCGACTGACTGAATCATTTGGGAGATCAAAAACTTGAATTTTTCTATTAGCAGCTTCCTTCCCTTAAGACCATCTTGTCTTCAATGAATTTCCAAATCCTTAGTCATAAATTTCTTTTAATTGAGACCAGATAGAACCCTAGGAAAAAAAAAATCAGGAAGAAAGATTTTAAGCCTTTAGAACTACGAAGAATTTTGTATTGCAGTGACATGAAAGAGACCGTTTTGTAAATTATCTAGATAACACGATATATATGGACAGGCTTACAGAAGAAGAAGAGATCTTAGCTATGTGGCTTAAGTTATGTAATCAAAAAGACTATTGCATGTCTGGTGTTACAAGTTCTCAGAGGTATCAGGCTCCAAACCAGCCTCCTCCAGGGTATACCTCTAAAACTGCATTATAATACAATTGGTTGAGCTGCCACTTGAGATTGAATTGGTACCCAAGGTTATGGCAGACTGGACCTGGAGATCTGATGCCCATCACAGGAAAATAAGCACCACTCCATTGGCTGTACAGCCTCTGAAAGTTTGAGACAGACATTTTTAGAGGAAGTGGGAGAAATTAAAGTGTTTGTTTGATGTTAATCTCAAGTGAACACATCATCACTTGAGACATGTTCTTGTATGTTCTTGAGCCTCTCAAGAGACCTGGATTTGCTGGGGTGAGCAGCTGAATTCCATCAGCAGTGACTCATCATCGATTTCTTCTGAGGGTCTTAGTCATCAACACTGCACACCCATTTCAGCATTGACCATAAGAAGTTAACAGAAGTCTGAGGATATTCACAGTCTTTTTTCCAAAAAGCGTGATATGAAAATGGCATACACTCAGTAAAATCATTCCCTGTGACTGCTCGGATTAGCTCCGAGATGAAAGCTTACACCTAGTCAGTACCATGAAGCTGTTGGCTTGCTACAAATTCACATCTTAGTGTGTCCCACAGTGTCATCTGATGATACCCCTAATGCATCAGCAGCAATGCCATTGTGGTGGAATAAAGAGGATTCTGATCTGTTTTGTGGATGAAGGGAAAGGTTGGCTGTGCTGGACTGGCTGTCTTTATCAAATAATGTAATGAAGTTTTAATGTAAAAAATCTGTTATTGATGCTTTGCTTAGAGTTATATGAAATGGATTTTATCTCAAAACAAACAAACACAAAAAAAATCAAAGAATTACTTACAGAATGCCATCTGTATTGTGTTGTTTTATGCAAGTGTCCAGATGTTAGGAAACAACAGATTAAAATTTCTTCAAGAAGTAAGGGGTGAAGGTCTGAGGTGAATATCTCAGTAGTTGCTGTTTAGTACCTGTCCCAGCCTCCAAGCAGAATGGTAACTAAATGGCACAGCAGAGTACGCCTGCAACACTTCAATAGGAGGCAAAAGTTGTAGAAAGATGCAACCAGTAATCCTGCATGGGCAGAACTTTTTAGAACTGAGTTATGTGTTTTAATAGCAAGGTGATCAACATTTTTCTTGCTTCTGTTTCTCTAATGCAGCATTCTGCAAAAGAATTAAGGTAAGTCACGGAGAAAATTTTGTTCTTATTGCATGACTTGTTTATGGTGGATATGGGAAAAAAGATAACATGAATGGATGATTACTGTTTTGACAGAGCTGTTGTATGTAAAAGGAACTTAAACTGTGTATTCTCATTTGACAAGAGAAAAATATTACTTTCACAATTCTCTCATACTTTTTTCTGCCTTGGAACAGAGGGTGCATTTTATTCTTTTTGTTTGCATAAATGGTCCTGTGATCAGGTTTTCAAATTCGATAATTTTCAAATATTTGTCATTTCAGATCAAGTCATTTAACAGCTTAGTATGCACTATTTCCACAAATTAAGTCTTGAATATCTATTGTGGGAATAAAAGAACATCTAGCCATGTCTGACAAAACAAACTAAAGAACCAGGTTGAAATATGGACCATGTATGTTTAGGAATATGTCTGCGCATATTACAAGCATTTATGCATGAAAGAGAAAAAGGAGAGAACATACGAGGTAGCATCCTGGGAGTACTGACTCAGTTTTAAACCATCTGAAATGAAGCTTAAGCTAGTAATCTTTTACACAGCCTTTGTTGTCTGTATTTGGTCATTGTGTAATGTGCATAGGAGAGTTACAGTAGTTCTGGTGGTGCATGGCATTTTAAAGTAGGCTGTTTAAAATTCCAGGCCACAAAGTGGAGCGTGTGCTTGAGCACATGCCGGGGGCTGACAGCGAAGGGTGCATGCTTGGAGCGGTAGCGAAGGCGTTGGGTTGTCTGGAAGGGCACCATGGAAAAGTGCTTCACTACGTTTATCTTCCCTTGGAGCCAGTAGACAGTCAGGCAAAGTCATGTGGTGTTAAACATACTGATGAGAGACCCTCTGAGGACAGCCGCTGATATCAACCGAAACCAATTTATGTTTTTTAGAGATACAATTACCTTTTTTGAGTGGTTATGACTTTAAGTTGATGTTCTTGATGTAGAAACATGAGAAGCTTATTGTTTGGTTTATGTAGTTCCATGGTAGTGTTAAAAATCATCTGTAAAAGACACTTTTCTTTCCTTTTTTTGTAAGTGTAATTCTTGCCTAGTGTTATGAAGGTAAACAACACGTCATCTTCTAACAGCTTAGGGAGGGGTGCAGTGGCCTAGGGTGTTCCCAGCAAACCAAGCAACGTTTTCTGTAGAAAGGATACCCATGGGGCTTCTTTTGCTTTGGGCAAACTTGGACACTAAAACTAAGGATGAATTTCATTATGCACCATATTTGGATGTTGGTTTATCCTTTACTGAAAAATCACACCAAATGCATAGCTGAAACACGTTCAGAGAGGAATTAAGAGGCAAAGCCTGTAAGGGTAGGGCTTCAGTCCTACGTTTCTACGTTTGGCTCTGACAGGAGGGCCTCACAGCCCCAGCAGCCCTGCAGGGCCCCAAGCCATGGCGGCTCGGTGGTCCTCCCCAGCCCCCCAACGTATCGCCGTTGCCTTGGGCCCGAGGCCCAGGCTTGCAGACCACCCAGAGCTTGGCTGCCTTTCAGTGGGAGTGGGCCCAAAGCAGTGGAAAGAAGACGTCAGACAGCAATAAATGTAGAAGTTGGGAAAGCAAAATAAATGTAGAACACAAATATTTAATTTTCTGAGTTGTGTGGTTTGCTCTGTGGTGGGTTTGGGTCCTGCGGGGTTTGTCTTGGTTTTAGCCTTCTGCAATCCCTTCGTGTCCGTTCATTCTCCACATTAGGAACTGAGGATACAATTATCACGGTTAGGCAAGAGCAGTGAAATTACACCTTGCTGAAGTAACTCTTCTGACATTTACTCTGCTTATTCTTTTTGTCTGCAATATAATTACACTCAGTAACAGGGGCATTCAGCTTGAACCTATGTTTACAGAACTTGTTTTGCTCTGTGTAATTTTAAATTTGGTTAAGTGGTTAATACTAGGAGTCAGTAATTGTTATGACATTGCTTAACTTACTTTTGCCTCCTGATTACTTAAATGCAAATCCTTGTTAATTAGCGTGATTTTTTTGTAATCATGTAATTTAATATTTTAAAATTCAAGCTAAAAGTTATGCAACTATTGTGACAGAGATCAGCAACACTAGTAAAGAACTTCTAAAATCATATCTAGTGTTTCTTTCCAAAGATAAATCTTACCCCATTTCATGATCTCTGATCTTAAAATCTGACTGCTTGTTCAACCTCAAGTGGGTACTAGAGTCTTTTCAAGAACAAATCCTTCTAACAACTCCCATTTGGCAATCTAAGAAAAGTATGTAGTTGTCTTCTCATAAGAAAACTGAACAAGTGGCTCCTGGGGTGGGGGAAAGACACTGCAGACATTTTTGTTTTGCATGAGTTGCTAGCTTGTTGGATTTCAACACAGCTTTTCATAATTCCTACCTGCTTCATTTGCAAATGCACTTGAACACAGTGTCATTCCTAGGGGAAGCCATCGTGTCTGGCTGCTTTGATGCCCAAGGTCAAGACAGTCCCAACAGTTTTGTTTCACATTAGTCTGAGAGATGTTGCCATTGAATCCATTTGATCTATTCCAATTAGTTTGAACCACCTCTGGGACATAAACCTCACAGCCCAGCAGGATGGGTGTAAAGTGACTACAGCATATCTTCCTTACTTTAGATTAATACTTTAAAATATTCTTTTGTTTTGATTAGCTGAAGAATAGAGGAATGGCAAACTTCTGTTTTGATTATAACCCTACAAATGAACATCAAGTCACTGGACAGAGGATCATACTGTACCCATGTCATGGCATGGGACAAAATCAGGTAAGATTCATGTTTTTTTTTTTCATTTTGACTAACGCTGTGGTTGTAATATAAAAAGTATAGTAAAAAGCATTGCAGTATGGCTTAGAGAATATGTTACCACGTGAGACAATCTGAAATCTAATTTTGATTCTCGCACTGGATGTTTTTAATTTTGTCTCTTGAGGTCAGACATAGGTGAAAAGCAGAAGAGAAATATAATTCATAGGAAAATAGTTATTATGAGACAACATGTTTAAAGTTATCCTTTGTTTAGCTAGTATTAAAAGATTAAGTGAATTTACTGCAAAGATATCGCATGACTGGATGTTAATGCTATTGCATCTCTGCTGATGGTGCAATGCATCTGAGTAGCTGCAGTAGCAGGCATCAGGCTGAGAGCAGCGATGCAATTCCTGCTCCCTCTGCTGGCATCCAGGGAGGAAAGAGGAGTGAAGAAACTCCCTGACTGCAATATAAGCCGGTAAAAGAAAATACGAGATGACATAAGAGAATTTCAGAGCCTGAGGAGGGAAGGCCAAACACAGGAAGGAGGCAAAACAATATTAGTGAAATGGGCACAAGGCATGGGAGGGCTGACAGGAGCCGGGGAGAAAAGGGGGCCAAGGTGACAGAGGGCAGAAGTAGTTTGGGACAGAGGTAGGGCAACAGGTGAGGAGCAGGGCATGTGTGACAGAGGAAGGAGTAGTTAGGAGCTACAAGGAGAGAGCGTGAAACAAGCAGAATCACTGGAGATCTCTTTAGTGGCAGGGGGACTGAACGTGAGAGCGGAGATACCCGATAGCAAATGGGGGCATGAGTGGGGGTGACAGGTAGTAGTTGCAAGAGAAAAAGTGGACAGCAGGAAGAGATGTGGGTAGGGGAACAGAGGGAGGCTAAAATAAGACAAGACATAGAAGCACAACGGAGATGGGAAATGGAAGTCAGGATTGCTGAACTTGCACCTCCTTTTTCTGGCTCACAAATAGCCATGAAACCTACCAGCAGGACATTTCTCTCTGTTGCTTCCCCGTCCCACCACCCTTTTGATAGTTGTTCGTAAAAGGTAACAAGCTGCTCCTGGTGGTGTGAATTCCTTAGCTCAGTTGGCAGATGAGAGTGACAGGACCGAAACAGTCACATCTGTACATCCACATAGTACATCCACTGCTGTCAGCTGATGGAACTGATGGCAACAAGGTTGGTCATCCTCTAGCTGTATCAACACTAAGGAGAGCAAGGCACTTCACTGCAGAGTTTCACAGATGTTTGCTGACAACAGGCAGCCCTTAACTTCTGTTTTGTCCTTGAAAGGGAATCTGCCATCCTAACACCAAGCTCTTCTGCCTGCTGTCTGGTCTGCTCATCACTCATTACCTATATACAGCTTTAGCAGCAAACCCTCATTACAAAGCTTACAAAGCTTCGCTGCAGTCTGCTGCCCTACATCACATGTCACAGAAAGCTCCAGTTTCTCCACTTCGTGCTATTTAACACTTTTACATGCTGACTCCCAGTCTTTCTCTACCACCTTTGCTCTGTCTCTCCCCTCACTTATTCCTCCCACAAGTTACTATCCACAGTAGGTCACATTTTACTCCTTTTCACACGCCTTTCTTCTTTCCTGGCTAGCTCCCATTTTTAAATCTCTAGTTGTCATCTTATCCCTTCCTCCAGTTGCAGAGTTTGTTCCACCGTTCATCACTTTCTTCCTCAAATAGTACTCCATGCTGCATATTCACACTGTCTCATAAAGGACAAGGTATAAAAGAATGAAGTTTATTCTCCAGAGTAAGGCTCAGTAAAGTTATTCTCCAAAAACATCTTGATAGGATTTAACATTAATGAAGGTTAACTTGGTCAGCCATATGTGTCTTACACTCCAGTACCCCCATCCTCTAGCATGATATGCTAGTGGCAGGTGGCTGTTTATGTGGGGGACAACTGCAAAAGCTCTTTTCACTGGAAGCAATTCTCCACTTAAAGTGACCTCTGAATATCTGTGTGCACTGTGCTGAGAGGAGAGAACTCTGTGCTCTTGATTATTTATAAAGTCCAGCACCTGCTCCCATTTTAGGTCTCAGTAGGTAAAACCACTCTCAGAAAACTGAGATCCCTGGTAATTTGTTGCTATTTTGCCTTGAATCCATGGCCTGAGTGAGAGGATTCCCTTTAGTCCTTTTGAATTGCTTTTGCGTAAGCAGCAAGAAAGCTGACAGTGGGTTGTTTAAAATTAGCATGTTCATTATAGCAAGCAGGTGAGGATACAACTGCAGTGATAGGAGCTGAGCATATATAGAAGAGAGGCAGAAAATATGCAAAACACTGGCTACTCGGTGCTTGCACCTCAGGCTGCTGATATTTTGTGGAAGTGTGTGCTCCACTAGACGAGAATGAAAGGCTTTGAAATTCAATGCCAATAAAGCCCATTGCCCTTCTTGGTATGGATGGGAAGCAGTATGGTGGGCACCAACGTGTGAGGGCAGGAAGCCAACTTGATGTGATAAGAGGATGAGAAACATCTGAGCATCTTGCTTTGTCTGATGGTACTCCCCCAATATTCCCATTTGCAGCTGATAGATTTGAGGCAAATAGGAAGAGGCAAACGAAGAGCTTAGCAAAGCCCTTGGGTTTTCTGCAAAAGTGTATCAGACCTGGTAACCTCGCTGCTGGTTCTACCCGTCAAGTGCAAACTTCTTCCTGCGTGCAGAAAAGCATTACCCAAGCACAGAGAGGGATGAGAGTGTGTTTCAGGGTCTGGTGAGGAAGCCAAAATCTGCCTCTGTCCCTTGTACCACAGAGCTCTGATGCAGCGGGGGTATATCCCATTGATTGCCTCAAAGTGGTAGACACTAGGTAAAAGGCCTCATCAAGTTTCCCAGTAGCGCTTAAGGGAATCTACTGGGTCTCTGAAGGAAGCAAATGCAGTAAGGCTAGTAGTTACTGGGCCATGGATCAGTTTGAAAGTGCTTCCTTTCTGCCCATAGAACCCACTGGACAAGGAAGGAGCACTGAAACACTGTTCACCTTTTGAGAAGGAAGAGATTTATCTCATGTATTACTGGAACTTGAAAAAGCTAAGGCTGAAGTATTTATTCCATTTGAAGCAGTATAGGGTAAAGAACTGTATAATGTTCACTGGGCAAGGAAGCAGGAGTGCTTGGCTGCTATTACTATAACCCCAATCCTTAATGTTATCCAGAAAGTCACAGAATCACCCAATAGTAGGGGTTGGAAGGGACCTCTGGAGAACATCTAGTCCAACCCCCCCACTAGAGCAGGATCACCTAGAGCAGGTTGCACAGGATCACATCCAGGCAGGTTTGGAATATCTCCAGAGAAGGAGACTCCACAACCTCTCTGGGCAGCCTGTGCCAGTGCTCGGTCACCCTCACAGTGAAGAAGTTTTTCCTCATATTCAGATGGAACTTCCTGTGTTAAAAGTAACCACTACTTCTCCAAAATATGATGCAAGTCCTTGAGAGGTCATTCAGGAAAGATGTCAGTAGTAAGGAGTGGTCTGACTAGTAGCTGCTCCATCTACTCTTGATGCATCTGGTACAATCAGCAGCTTGAAGGCTTTCACTGATACTGAATACAAATTGCTAAAAAGAGTTGTTATATCTTATAAATCCAGTAATGAGCAAGGCTCTAAATGTGGCCCTGTAAAAGTGGCAGCTGTGAAAAAGTGTCCATCCAGACACAAATGAGCAGGAGTGAAGCTTTTTCTTTATTCACAAGTCATACCCTTAAAATGAATGCCCTTACAGCTCACTGTGGTACCTGAAGCAGCAGGCTTTCCATGTGCCAATCACATACTGAACCTGGGAACTAAAGCCTGAAGGCCAGGGAATAGCCCGTCTCTTAGAGTAAAAAAATAATAATTTAAAAAAAAAAAAAAATTGGGCCAATATTACCATGTTTGATTTTTTTTGATGATGAGCGTTTTTGGCATAAAGTCAGAATGTCTTAAGGGCAGTGCAGCCTACATCGTAGGAACAGGTTCTACTAATAAGAAATCAGAATCTTCTGGGTGTTACGTCAGCAGGTAGACTTCAAGTTGCTTTCTCAAAACACTCACTTTTCTTTGTGGCATCATAAATGAATGATGGCAAACAGGTTAATTCTGGGGGGGGTCACTTGCATCGCTGCCTCCCCAAGCTGATGCAGGGGACAGCATTGGTCTATGTACGGCTGCAACAGTCACCTTGGCAGAGAAATTTCTGATTGTGATAAAAGGAGGGGCAGAGGAGATGTCATGAAACAAATGCCATCATTATAGTCCAGGTCAGAACTCTTAACACTTAGAAATGGATGACTGCAGACTTTATAATCACATAGTCCTGTTTACATTAAAATTCCACTTCCAGTTTTTCTTTCAAGGTTAATTAGCCTTCGTGGTTATTAAGGATGGTTTTGTGGTAAGTTCAAGTCTATGCATTTCTGAATCAGTAGAGCCCCCTTACAGTCTCTTTCTCCAGGGGTGAAAGTAAACAAAGGAGGATTCCTTCTCTCCCTCATCCTTTTACTGCTCTCCACTAATGCAGCTATAGTACTGGTAACAAGCAGTTTTTTGATGTGTATAAAACTCTCCTCTACCCTACTGAGTATAATCTAAATAAGATCTAAACACACATCCGTGCACTATAGTAATCTAAATTATTTACAAGTGTGCTAAATACAAACAACTCTCAAACTCTACCGCTCTTTAATGCAATCCAAAAATTGGCAAGTGTCCATGATAAATATAAAAAATTTAAGGAAGTCTTCAGCCATAGTTGCTACAAAAGCCAAGGTGGTTTAGACCATGTTCAGAACACTTCTGTAGAATATTGTACAACAAGCAAAGCAAGTAGATTTTCTTTAATAAAGTTCTGTTCACATTTAAATGCAGCTGTAGCTGATTTGCTCCAAATAATATCTTGAAATGTTCATAAAATAAAATGCTCATCAGCATGCATCCTGAGTACTTTGTAACTGGAAATGAACCTTGACCAAACTGCATTTGAACTATGCAGTGAGCAACTCCTTAATTAAAACTAACATTGTTTTGTGGCAACTGAATTAAGGCGACACAATGTCAGGCTATAAACTGGTTTCCATCCTATTTTTAAGGGTGATCTAGAATGTGAAAGTTGAATATTACAGTCAAATGTTCTTTAATGCTGGAATGTCTATTTTCCAGGGCATTTATTCAGCATTTCATACATTTTAAGTGCTACCAGAGTAAAGCAGTGCTGTGGTGAGATTGATTCTCTGTAAAATAGTAAGCAAACAGCAGCAATTAAAGCTTCTTGAATATTTTTGGCAGAATTTCTCTCCACAATAGCAACTTTAATATGTGAACTCAATTATAGTATCTTAGTATATCCTCCTTATAAATACTTTCTTGTGTACATATGAAATGACTGTTGTCCTATGTTTCTTCTCTTGGGTTTGTAGTTTTTCGAGTACACATCCCATAATGAAATACGTTACAACACCCGACAGCCAGAAGTCTGTGCAGCAGTTGATTCAGGGACTGACTACTTGACAATGTACTTGTGTCAAGAAAATGTCCACAATATTCCTGAAAACCAGAAGTTCGTTTTCAGAGAGGTAAGTGTTCCTGCTTGGTTTTGGATTTGGTTTTTTGGGGAGCACGTGGAAGGAGAATTGTTGAGGTTTTTTTCTTTTTATCTTACTGCCTACACATCACACAGGCCACAACATTGGCATAGATCTCTGGGAGAGATATGCTATCTTGGCTTTTAATATGTGAACATAGAACGAGGATAGCAGCAGCACGCAGGTGAAGAGTATGCCAGTCATAAAGAATAGGAAGATGAGAGGAAGGAAAGCATCCTTAACCTCAAAGGAGTTGGGAAGGTTGGTGGAGGTCTCTTTGCTCTGTCCACATCTAGTGCTTTCTGTGGGCTGTTCAGTTCTCTCTCACATCTTACCCTTACTGTCATCTTCTGAGAATGGAGGTGCCTCCATATACCCCTTCTCCAGCCAGTCTCACAGCTGGCCTACTTCTGCTCTGCTTTCATTGGCTGGCTTCCCAGTATGTATGCCACCAGATATCCCTGATACTTCACATACCACCATTACTCTACGCTCTTCTCTGCTTTCGAGCAGCTGCTTCTCCTCTGCGAGCCATCTCTCGACCTTCCCCATGAGCACCAGAAGTGCTCCCTGAGCTTTTCCACAATGTAATGCACGGTTGTGTAATTTGATGCACCATCAAAAAAATACCTTCTGCTCTACCTCTACCCCTACCCAGGACACATCTTACTGGCTGTGGGGACTCAGCAAATCTGTACCTCTCTTCTTTGACCTTAATGCCTGCTCCCAAAGGGGAGAAATACTAGGAAGTATGGAGTATATTAATAAACATAACCTGTGATCTTAGAAAAGCTTGTGTGTAGGTTTTAATCTCTGAAGGAGTTCCTGGGTGCCTGAGAGAAAATAAATTGGATGAAAAATGATGGCCTTGGTCAGGTTCTGGAGTGTTATTATTTGGCTCAGGGAAAAGGTCACATAATATATCAAAATGGTATATTTACATAATGTGTCTGCATAATGCATCTAAACTCTACGGGCTCCATGGTTGACAAATTTCCTGCTTAGATGCTACCACCAGTGATAGGTGGCAGAGTAAATTCTAAAGAAAAATATGAAAACTACTGTCCATTCACTAAATCTAGTCCAGACTGAAGCTCACAGTGATAATTAGAGTAAAACAAAATATTTAAAACGCTGACATTATAAATGACATTTCATTTTTGATGCTGACTTTTAACAAAATTTTTCAAGGTCATACGCATTAATCCCCAGGATTACATATATTGAATGAACTTCAGTCACTTCTGGAAATAATTGAGAAAACTCAGTTTTAGAATACATCTGTTTCCGCTGCATTCCTAACCATTAACTTTTAAAATAATTCCTAAAGTTTCAGATGCTAAATCCTCTTTCCTTCTCATGATCAGTTTGTGCCCGTGTGTGACTTGAATGTACTGCTCTGCTTCCATTGCATTAAATCAAAATCACCAGTCCCCGCCTTTCAAGGCAAGTGATGGGTGAGGCGTCAGTACCACATTTCTCTTGCTTTGTGCGGAGAAGCGTCAGCCACTGGAAAAGCTGTCTTTATAGATGTAGCATAATCAAAAGATTTGAACAGCAGCCTGGCAAGAATGAAGTTCTTATGGGCACTGAGTCAAAAATGAGTGAGGCAGATATTGATTAGTCCACTCAAAAATTTGAATTATCACAGATGGAAACAGGAAAGTCATTCAGCAGCTAAGTCTGTCAGCAAGCCCGTGAGCAAGCGCACACTGCTGGGCATTGGTGGCTGCGGCTCGAGGCACAATTAGTGCGACATTCCTGACAAGGGAAGAGCAGAATTCCAGAGGAGTCAGGCTTACGGTCAGAAACAGGGTGTTGGCATATTTCTTTCGAGGCCATCAGAGGCTTTGGAAATGGTTACACAGCAGAACGTCACCTGGGTAAAAGGAAGGGTCTTGGAGCAGGGCAGTTCTCCAGCAAGCTACACGAACTGGAGATGAAATGTTCCTGTAGACTCCCATAATAGGACGGCCCAAGACCTCAAAATACGTTCTCTGGGGAATCTGATTGTGGGGACCTGTCAGACCTTACACCTCTGAAGCAGCTGTGCTGCTCTCCAGCAAAGCAAGCTAACTCCACACACATCTGCAGGCGAGGGGCATGCTTAGATTGTTTTGCCTTTTCTACTAAAAGTATGCTCTGTGAAGAAAAGGGAAAGAATTTTTCTAAAAAATATATCCAACATCTACGCTTACATTTACATTTTACTTGCAAGACGTGCGATAAGTTGGTGAATTTGGGTAATGCCTGTACTTGGCTTTGGTTTTCTCTGCCCATATTGGTGCAGTAACAAAAATGAATGAAGGTAGCACATCCTTTACAGGCACCAGTCACTCTAAAGCAATGTTAATAAAAGCTTAAAAGCAGCGTCTTTTGATAAAGTTTCAGAGATCCTCAAGTTAGGCATTTTGGCTTCACTGTATGGCCCTGTGAGAAGGATATGTATGATATTTACTTGTTATGAATGTCTTCTGTCACTTTTAAAACACAGTGCTATGCCTGTGATTTTTAAGACCTGAAAACAAAAATTATTTCTGTCTTTTGCAGGATGGTACTTTGTTTCATCTACACACCCAGAAGTGCGTACAAGCAGAGTCAAATGCTTACAATGGTAACCCAGCACCATTATTACGACCGTGTACCAACTCGGACTACCAAAAATGGTTCTTCAAAGAAAGAAGTTGATCCAGATATCATCTAGGATATAGCTGAATATGAAAAAGTTTTATTTCTAGTCAGCAGTTAGTCAGCCTTTTGAAAATCACATAAGTGATTTATTTTTGTATGGAAAGAACTGTAATTAGTTTACAAGCCTTGGATTTTGTTTCTGGAGCATTGAAAGGCACTAAGCATTGAGAGCTACACAAAGTAAGTGCGGTGGTTATATCATGCCACAGAACTTGCTCCTCTTTTCTCTTTATTTGGCAGCTACATAACTGCTTCTGAAATGTCTTAGGTTCTTTTCACAGTGACAATATGTTTTTTTAACTTACTGTGTGGAAGTAAGGCAGTCAAAATAATTGCACTAATGTTATCTGCCAATAACTTAAAATGTTTATTTTTCTACTAAAACATTCTGCAGTTGGGCCTTCTAGCAGATAGTAGTTAATAATTCTTCTTGTCTTTTAAATACCAGGAAGGTAAATGTAGGCCAGATTCTGCCTTAAGTGACTACCACAAAACCCTCACTGAAGCCAGTGTGGATTTGCACATGAAGGCAGAGTAGGTCTGCATGGTTTTGCACAAATAACAATCTAGATGCATACAGATTGCACATGCTTGTCAATACTATACATTAAACGTTGGGACAATTTCAGATGCTGATGGCACTTGATGAGTTTCTAATCATGCTTAAGTCTGGTTTTGGAGTAAAATGGGGATTTTCTCATCTTTCTTAAAGAAGTAAGGCGACAATATTTAAAGGCGATGCTCTGGGAAAAGCTATTTAGATTCACACGGATCTAGCTATGCAGCTGAGTCCCAGACTGCACAACTTACTTTAACATTATGTGGATTTTCGATAGGCATAAAACTTGCAAGATCAGACCTAGCAATAATTCTTTTGACAAATTTAAAAATTACAGTTAGAGAAAATGCATCTAAGAAATCAGATCTTTCCTTAAATTGTAGATGTTTACATGGTTCATATAAAAATGATTGTATAAACAAAAATGGGTTTGCAACTAATTGACATGATATGCAGCTGATATTAATACAAAAAGAATTGTCTTTCGGGTGTAACTTGCATTTTGTCTGGGAAACTCCTTTTCTGATAAGTTGTTCATGTCAGCACATACAGTCCTATGGAAAACATGGGATTTAATCTGCACCGGTACAAGGTGTTTTCTGCTGTGCTGTGTGGGATCTGCTTTACCCAATCAGACAAGTAGAGTGTATAGCAATGTATTGGGTCATTGACCATCATCATTACAATGTTGACTATAAGCTCCTAAGGAAAGTTTTTTTCTGTATCAGCTGGAGGTACGCTTATATGTAGAAGCATGAAGATTTCAGCCTTTTTCCCCCAGAAGTTTTGGCATCTGTTTCATTTAGTTTTAGATTTCTACCATTATTTGCCTTTGTTCATGTTGTCTCTAAAAAAGGTACAGCCCTTTCTTTGAGTCCTCATAAGCTCATGTCATTTTGGCATATCTATTTATACAATGAGGGTGTGGGGGGAGGGTTTCTGCCTGTAGGAGATGCATACGTAGGTTCTTCATGTGTAGGTCTTTCTAAACCCATGTAGATCGAATGTTTTTGTGAGCACCTTTAAAGTTTCATCTCTGTGGGCTGGACTGATGAAATTGATGTTAGAATTAATAAAATATTTTGTGATTCAGTAGAGTGGGAAATGTCTTTACAACTATGGGATTTTTTTTTTTCTTATGGTCACTGATTTTATTTTAAGCATTTTGCTGATCTCTTAGGCTCTGATCCCTGAAGCACTTGGGAGAAGACAGCTTTATTTTATGGTCTCTCAAGTTCCTTTTCCTGAAAGTAGTAACGCTTCTATTCACCTGCTAGCAGCAGTGGTGTGCACTTTGTGGAGCCACAAATCAAAATGGGTGACTGCATTAGAGAACTGTGAGAGCCCCGGCAATACAGCGAGGTTTTTCTGTTCATTTCTGCTTTGCCTTCTTGACTGTTGATGGAATTATATTAGTAAGGTGATGAGACCCCAGCTAGTACAATTGTAGACAAAACCCTCATCGACCTCCATGGTCAGTGAGGTTTTCTTGGGTTTGGGACTTCAAGATTTCATCACCAGGTGGTGGTATGCAAGTGAAACTTAGTAACTGGAAATTATTTTCCATATGTCTTCCCACTCTGCTCTTGTTTAGAGAGAAGTATTGATGTTGTGGGCTTCTAGTTACATGCAGCCAAGCTGTTTTCTCATATACCAGCAAACCTGCTAGCCTGGGTTGAATATTTGCTAGGCAAACACGCTTACATTGAGTTCAAAAGCAGACACTGAACATAGCAACGTCACAAGCTTGCTTCCCCTGTGTTGGCCTTTTAGTCCATCTGCTTACCATTTTTCACCTTGATATCCTTTTCTTCTTCTCAACTCACTGGAATTTTATTAATATCTGGCTTCAGATTTGGAGGGTGAAGGACTCCATCGAGTGTCTGAGTCCTAATGCACATCTTCAAACATCCTTTTGTGGGAGGTCAGGGCTACCTGCTGGGAAATGGAGTGTGGACTTTGGGCTTCTCAGCAGAGAAGGGGTTGGGTGCCTCAAAGACATGGAAAAATTTGAGGACTTCAGTCGCAAGTTGATACTTCATCTGGTTCTGGACTCCTAGGGTGCTCTCTAAAAAAAGAGAGAGGGAGGAATGCTTCCCACATGGTCCAAATCAAGAGCCAGTAGGTCCCCCCCTTTCTTAGTATTCATCTTCATCTGATACTTAGAGTCACCTGTTTCTTTTCCCTTTTGCCACTAACCATGTGAAGCACCCATAAAACCAAACCTTGCTTATTGATAACCTTAGATTAAAATAGTGGGATGCTGGCAGTGCAAACTGGGAAATCTCAAAGGTCCTTCTTCCATTTTATACCATCACTGTTCAAAACAAGAAAGGACATTTTTGAAATACAGAGACTGACTGAACAAATTGGCCTAAGAAGGTATTATCTCAGCACACAATATGATGTATAAAATTCTAGGACAGAGATGAAAAAATCTGTCTTCCAAATGGATTTGATTCTTTCTTCATTGCCTAGGTGCAAATACAACCCTCCCCTCCCCGCCCATGTTTACTTCCCTTTTTTAGGCATTATACTGGATCAGCGTGATTCTGCGTTCTCCCAGGTTCCTTCCCCTTCCCCTTGTCTGATGTTCTTTTGATGTCCCTAGGTATGGAGCATATTTGGCATGGTTGAGGCACAGAAGATCAAGCCAGAAGAAGTATGTCACAAGACTAAACTGTGCAAAATGTTTTTCCAATTTTCCATATCCTATGCTGAATATACCTTGTTAGAGGAATAGTAATATGCAAAGAGTCTTTAACCTTTATAAATTACCTGATGGTATTAATCTCAAAATGAGAATTTTGGGTTGTAAGTACTGATTGAACTTGCTGATTTTTTTGAATTTAAAAAAAAAAAGTCATTAAATTTTTTTTATTTCTTAGTCTTTGTATTCCTTTATTTAAAAAAAAATGCAATCCAGATTGCAGTCTGGTGCCTGGTTCTTTATCACATTTCTTTGAACTCATCGGGTAACTATTTTGCTGTTTGTTTTTCTTCTTCCACCATTCTCCTTTCATTTAAACATTTTGAGTCTTTGACACGAGGTAGAACTTAATGGATTTTCACTTCAGCAGAAGACAGTATATGAACCTTCCTTCTAAGAAATAAATCACTAAAACCTCTGTATGTGCAGTCTTGACTGAACCATTATGATGGAGGATTGTTAGAGCTTGCACAAACACCCAGGAACAACAGTCATCATTGTATATGCATCGGTCAGCATGAATTTGAAGCAGTATTTCTTGCTAGCTCTGCTGAAACAAAGACCCAAACTGTGTTCAATTTTTGTTATATTTATAGGAAGTGGTAAGATTTGTTGGAGGGGGAAATTCATGTTGGTTGGTAGGACTGGGACTGATGGGACTGTGCTCCTATTCTGTGTTTACACAGTGATACTACTGGGTTAGTAATTCAAAATCTGATATTCCTTTAATTTCATTTGGCTCTCTTAGCCAAATCCCTTTAGACTGGGAGATTTGAAGTTGAGTTTTGTTCTGATACCCTGATACAAAGGTGTGGCAATCAAGATGTCTAGATGTCAAGATGTCTAGAGAAACTATAGGGTTAGGATCATGCAGTTGTGTATATACATTTGCAACTGTGGGGTTTTCTGTCAGTGTTTGAGAGTGCTGTATAGGCTTGTGACAAAGACAAAATTTTGACTGTGCTAGCAAGTTAGCTGAGGTAGGGGGGAAAGTCCTTGGGAAGGATGGAAGAGAGGGATAGCGGAGCTCCCCCCGTTCTGTTGGGGTACAAGCAGTTGACTGCAACAGCAATAGCTGGGTTTGAATTGGAGCATTGCGGTATTCTGCTTCTCATTTACAGAGGAAAACAATTATGTATGTATAGGCAGTACTAAAATTACTATGCCTAGATCAACAGTTTTCAATCTTTTTTTCAATCCATTACTCACTGACATTTATATGGGTAGACAAAGCCTGTTTAGACCAGTCCTAGTCAGCACCGACAGGAATAATGTGGCTGCAGATGACATACTTTTCGAGGCTTCCAGGATTTCCAAAGGGAGTTGGAGACAAAAACAGGGCAGGACCTTCTCCGTGAATTCTCCTAACTCCAAAAGCAAGAAGAAAGAAGATGGAAGATGCAGGAAGTGAGTCACTGGCCTGATAGGTAGCGTGACATGTTTCATATAGCATCAGACCATCTCCCAGAGTGGGAGAGGACTTGCAGCAGATGCAATTTCTTTCTTGGTGGTAAGGGAAAAAAAATCAGTTTTCTGGGTTTCTTGAACTTATCCATGCTCTGAAGGTATTTAACGTGCAGCTGAAAGTGGTCAAGGGATTCATACCGGTACACACACTTGGACCTGAAATTCATGAATTTGGTACTCTGTGATGAGCAAATATCAAGAATATATAAAGAACAAAAATGTTAACTGTGTGTACGCTATGAGAAGACTTAGTAATAACTGAGATAAATTGGAAATGCTCATTAGCAGGAAGATATTTGACATAACTTTTTACTGGAATATAATTGAAGGATTCACATAATTCAAATGCTGAAGTGACCGAGTAACGTGCCGGGAAGAAGCTGACATTTGATTTTTGAGCAAAGAACAGGATTTACAATTCTTGTGAACTGATACTTTAGCCAACAAGGAATAAACAGATACAGAGGGTGTCTGGTGTAGACCACCAAATAAGAATATAAAGCCTTTTTGCATAACAGATAAAGGACGTGTGCTACTTTAGAGGATTTCATCCTAGGGGATGCACTTTACTGATTTCATGGTACAAAACATTCTGGGGATTTCCAAGGAAAAAAAAAGAAAGGCAGCTGGGCAGGCGGCTGTGTCTGACACAATCTTTAATAAGCAGTTTGGTGCAATTCCACTTTAGGCCTCCTTTTATTTAAAATGAGCTGTTACCTGGGCATCTGTTATACATAAACAAAGGATAGTACCTATGAAAGAAGAAATTTCTCACCAAGGAGAATTTGAAAGAAGCAGGGTTTACAAAATATAACTACATGTATATATCATGTTGAAAACCTATATGTAAAAAACATGTAAGTTTTTGATAGGCATGCAAATGAAATATTTAAAAATGTCAGAAACAAAGTTCTTTGTTAAATCTAAATTTAGCCTCAGTGCATCTATTACACAATTGTCTTTAATTACATGATTTTCTTGCATTATGTTCCCTGGGTTTTTTTTACAAAAGATGTGGAAACTCTTTTTCATGCCTCACTGAGCATACAGGAAGGATTTTGAGAGGCTTACTTTGCCTAATCCTCATTGTTCAAAATATGGCCTTATTTACTTCCCCATAGTAAATCCCTAACCTGAAAAATAAAGGTTATTTTCTTTGCTTTTTCTTTATGGAACTTTAGTGTTACAATGTTTTAGTTCTTCCCATATATTTATTACTCTATCTTCACAGTATTACCATGAAGGAAGAGCACCCCTGTTTTACTGACAGGGAATGCAGTGGCAAAAAGATGAAGGTCAGAAGTACCACATTATTAAATACTCTAATTTGTAGTTTTGCTTGGTTTAAATGATAGGCAGCAATACTCCAGGCTTCTGCGGTTCAGACACAGGAGCTGGGATTCATTTGACCAAAGGTGGTCACCTTCAAACCAGAAATGTGCATACAGATGAACTGTCACCCCAGGGTTCCTGTTAAGCACAAAATGATGCCCAGAATGATGTATAGAAAGGATCTCCTGCCAAGCGCCCCAAAAATGAGGAAGGTATCATCAGAGACTACCTCTGAAAAGTCTGCCTTGGTTTTCTGGGCAAATAGGGGTAAAATCTTGCTTTTGCCTGCTTTTGGAACAGTGTTTGTGCTCCGTGGTAAGCGTTAGCTCCGTTGACGCAGCGCTTCCCAGGTGTGTTTCTTTCACCTGCGTCCCCAGCGTGGGACTTCCCGGGGCGCTGTGTGGCCACCACGGGCAGCCGGGCTCTGCCTCCCATGGCAGGGCAAGCCTCCAGCTTTACACTGAACAGAACTGTGCAGGAACTCTTTCCGACCCGTGTTTGGAAAGGAGCGAGGGGTGCATTTGATTCTTAAAACAAGAAAGGGTCATTTGCTGCTGCATCAGCGACAAAGAAGGATGTCAAGCAGTTGCTAATCATATTCGAGGTATTAATGCTGTTGAACCACATAACTTGGACTCAAGCTTTTTTTCAGAAAGACTGACTTCTCAAAAACTGGGAAATTGCTTTTAAAAAAAAAAGCTTAGAAAGCTGGTGACATTCCAGATACAGTGTGAGTCCATGTGTTAATGTAGTGCCAATATTGTAAAATGATAACCCAAGTGTCTGTAGTCCTGGTAGCCAAGTACTGGAGAAGATACAGGATAGAAGGAAGCAGTGATTTTCTGTGAAACAGATTTTGACAAACTTGATATCTATTGCAGGTCAGGTTGAGAATGATGAAACATCATTTAACATATGAAATTCTGATTAAAAATTGCATTAAACAAAATCAATATGAAACCTATTCCTGTTGCCATCCTAGGAAGATCTATTTCTGGTGTCATGATAAGCCATTTTCTGGAGGAAAATAAGTTACCGGTAAGTTTGCAGGTGACAAAGAAACTGCCGGACAAGTCACTTGTACAAATAAAGCAC
>VXBL01000332.1:318441-362457 GCA_013400195.1 Aramus guarauna | reverse complement strand
GGGGTGGGCCCGGGCGGTTGTTCGGGTGGCGGGGGTGTCTCGGCGGTGGCGGGGATCCGCTGCCCTTGGCACGCACGTACACCGGTGGGAGGAAGGCTGCCTCTCGCTGGCGCTCCCTCGCCCAGCAAAGCCGCGGCCGCATCCCTCTCCCAGCCGCTACCCGTTCAGCAACAGATGCACGCCGGCCACTTTACTCCCCCTCTCCGCCAACGGGCACACGCTGCCATCCCCATTTATCCCATGCAGCGCCGGGACGCGAAGGGCAGCNGTGCTGGGAAACATCTTCCCTTCACCTGGCAGAGAGAGAGGCAGGGAGCCAGGCAAAGGGGCTTTATTAAGTTGGTTCCCACCACCAACCACCCCCAACTGCATTTGGTTTTGGTCACAACTTCAATATCCGTGTGTTTGCGGAGGGTAGGTGCTGATTCAATATCGAGGCTTTCCTGAAGATGGCACTCGTTTCTTGTGTAATGCCCGCGTCGGGTGCTCATTTCCAAGACAACCCCCGGTAAAGCAAGTGACTACCGAAAATCTTCCTGGCTGGAAATTTAAGGAAGCCTCTGTCTTCTCCCCTTCGATTCTCAGGATCCGGGGGGAGCAAGCTGAGAGCAGCAGTGACAGGCTGTACCGCTTCGTTATAGTGTCTCCGTCCCCAAAATTAGTACAAAAGCCTCTCCTCCTAGGGTGGCTGCTTTTTATTGACACACATTTCTCATAGTATTTTTTCAGATATCTGAGCAGAAATGCATGGAGGGCAATATTGCTGGAGATGTTATTTAGGAGAGAGCATCCTGTTGTGTTGTGTGAACAAGACTGAGATATTGAAAGGGACTACAGGCAAGATCGGCCCGGAGTAGCTGTTTGTTTCCTTAAAAAAACCCACAAAACCTCAGGGAACTCTGCAATCGTAATGAAAAGAATTATGGGGGATTTTCTGAATGGCATTACCTGTTTCATAAAGTGAGGTACATGTTAGAAAAAACCCACAGTTCTCCTAATCCTGTTTTCATTACATGATTCCATTTAAATCTTTCCCGTGGATGGGCTTGTTACAATGTAACACATGCATAGGAAGTATAGAAGCCTAGGCAAGCTCTTCCTTCTTCATACAGCAACATCATAATCGATAAGGTGCTGCACTTCATTGCAGTCAAAATATTTTGAAGTTCTTAATATAGATTTTGGGTTCTGAACTAGGAAGTTAGCATTAAAATATTCAGGGAAAAAAATGCCCTGTTTGTTCTGGAATGAGTATCAGTTTCTTCAAAATTGCATTTTTGCTGTTTTGTACTCTAGGGACATAAAGAATCAGGGTCATGTTGCCAGCTTGCTGTGTAGCTTTGAACGCTTTTAAGCAATTAATAAATGGATGGTTAGGGAATGCGAAGTCGGGTGAACATATGTATTTGCAGTACAGTTGGATCATTATTGCATGCTTAACAGTGACAAGTAAGTATCATGAAGAGCGCTAGATTGACCACATCAAAATGGAATAAACTAATGGCTGGAGTAGCCATTAAATACATAAAGGCAGCGCAAACTTCTTCACTCAGTTGGGACATTACCTTACTCCTTTAGTGCACTTATGGTGAGCAGGAGGGTAAATGGCTCATCATACCCACTTGCTCCTCAGCCTGATTTCTGAGGTCACCAATAAATAGATATGCCTGAAGGGTCTGGATCCTTACCATGACGTAATCACAGACCAGGGAGTAGTTCTCCCTCTCAGGGCTTCGCAGGTGCTTGTGACATTGTCGGCTCTTGAAAAGAGAACGTGGAGCCTTGAACACATGGGATTTTTATTTTTTTTTAAATAGCTTGAGAAATAACTGTAGTATATTTATAATGTTTAGGAAATGTATGGCAGTGATTCAGAAACTCATATATTTCCCTCATGTCTTTCCAAAATCTCCTGTTGTTGCAATCTGATGTTTGCATTGCAATTCTGCGTAATGCTTTAACAAAAAGCTCATGAAAAATAATAATGAAAATAAGCAAATTGGATTTTTTTTTTATTAGGCATTCAGGTATTTTTCTGTCAGGATTGAACTGAGTATTTTAGTTTGCTTGATATTTCTGGTTTGTGTATCGAAGCATTATACTGCCTTTACTTTCTGACCAACCATCTGAAGAATTGCAGTGTGCCTTCTAAGTTCGACTGTTGTTTGTCAGCACTTGAACACGTTAACCTTTGGGCACATGAACAGCAGCCCTAGTGTTTTTCAAAGCATTTAAACTGAATTAAGCACTTAAGTACAGTCCTTAGTCTATGTCTCAACCAGTTGTGATTGTGTGAATTACATCTTTGTTGTAAAACATGACCACAGGTTACAGCAAGTACATAAAAATGCAGAGGCTTCTGTCTTGAGTATTTTTGATGGTTAAATAAATGTATTCGGGGTGCAATCCTGATTCAGTTCGCTGAACTCTGTTTTCCTCCCCATGGGCACATCTTTATCTATTTGGGCATTCCTGTGTAGGCTCAGCCAATAAAATAAACTCAGGTGCAGGCGTTTGCAGAACTCTAGTCTAGGTTACAGACTTTAATTTGTGCTTTTCATTTCAAAAAGAGTGGGAGCAAACTCTAGGTGAGACTTTTAGGCAAAATTTTGTAGTGACGATATTTTAGAAACTAGAGAATATATAAAGGGATCATCTGTAAAGAGTCTCATCCAAAACCCATTGAAATTAATGGGAGTAATTCACTGATTCCAATGGCCCTTGGACCAGGTCCTAGAAGTTAAGGGTGCTTAATAGTTTATGGCTTTAGATCAATAACCGTGATATAATATTTCTTCTTTTTCCTGTCCCTGTGTTTCTAACTTCAGTTGGTTGAAAATGCAAATAAATGTTTTGCAAAATAATGAAACATAAAGCTCTACATAGGCTAGATGTAGTTCACAGCTTCACGTAAATCAGGAAAGATGATTTCTGCTTAAGCACCCCTACACACATCTGTTACAGGGAAAAAAAAGCAGAATAATCCTAAAATAAAGGAATTAAACATTCTAGTAAACAATATTATAAATTTCAACACCATTTAATTTGCATCAGGCAAAACCTGACCATGCAGAAACTAGAGGAAGAGGCATAGTGGAAGAAGACAAGGGCTTTAATGGAAGTTGGATATCTGCCCTTCTGCATCTGGACATCTTCCCTCGAATATGGAATATATTTTCTGATTTCTTGTAGGAGCAGTGCTGCTAGTGGTGCACAGGCAGGCTGGATTTGTTTTGAATCTAAACACGTATAGTCAAGAAAGCTCTGCATGCAAGTTAGAATTCTGTCACTTGTTTCTGAAGATCAAAGTGAGTCTTGACAAGCTGAAAAAAAAAATCTTCCAGAAGTAAGTGGGGTATGTTACCACAAAGCGAGAAGAATATTCATCCTATGGGGATGAGATTATTTCATTTTCTCTAACTACTACAAATAATTTGTAGTAATCCCGATATAATCTCATCTTTGTGTAATGATACACTCTAATACCTTTAAATAGCAGGTTGGCATAGAAGGGTGAGCTCCGGAAAATGCACAGGACTCCACGAAATCCAAAGGAAAATGTGAACCTATTGACATTTAATACATATTTACCTTCTCCTATTCTGTAATTAAGTAGAAAGCACCTTGCCTAATTTATCTGACAAGAAGTTACAGTCTAGGTATATTATAAGTAGAGATTATGTTTATTTTCTTATTTTACTAAAAAACAACAACAAAAAACCCCCAAAAAACCAAACCCAAGTATTTTCAGTAAACTCCTCTCAGTGTCTAATAGCATCTGACGATCCCCAGAGAGGGACAAACAGCTACCGGTTGCCATCTGACACACTCTGCCCTAACCGAATGGAGCAAGGGCCCCCCTTCCTCCCCCCAAAAAAGAAGTGCACAGGATGTGTTGGTTCTACCTTTTATCTTAGGAGGCATCGATTCAAGCCACTCCGACAGCAGCTGGATTTGCGCGGGGTAGTATGGTGTACCAAAGCCAAGCTGGGATGCTGGGGGTGAGCCCTGATGCGCTTGTGAGTGCTCTGAGTACTAAATTGTCCGGAGCCTTACTTCCATGTGTGAAGCGGTGCTCAAAATGGGACAGATAAGGTGTTGTCGTGGTCATCTGAGAGAAACAGCTGAATACAGAGGAGATGTCAGGGTCTAAAAGAGGGTCCCGTTCACAGCAGGCTGAGCTGGCAGGCGTTTGTTCTTGTGTCGTCAGATGAGCTTGTGTCTGGCATATGTTGAAGTAGTTGGGTAATTTCTTACCTTTAAATATTACCAAGTACTTGTGCTGTCTGATATATGCAAAGAGTGTAGCATTAAAATGCAAAACACTACGTGTATGGATGACGATCGCTGTCTACTCTGCTGGCGACGTTCTGCTTGGAAGGGACACATTTCTTTAAATAGTCAGTGTCCCTTTTGACTTTCACGTTATATGGCTGCATTTGCGACATAACCTCTTTTTTCTTTAGAGTTTTGTAAACTTGGAGGGAATAATCTAAAAGTTAAGTGTTTATGTTAATGCTATGCTGGCTCCTCTGCTGATGCTAAGATGTGGGTGGGGAGAGGAGAAAAATCATGTATTCACTGCACCCACTCCTCTGGGTGCGGATCCCAGACCTGCAGAATGTATATCCTCTAAATATCTCTGCAAAGAGCTTAAAGCCAATGTATCATTTTCTGGCATATGTCTTGCAATTTCATGTATAACTTACCCTGTGCATGCTGCAAAACACACTGTTATGGAATCTTTTGATTCAAATGCCAAACACGCTCCATCAGCAGGGAAAAAATAATTTTTGAATAAATCCAAGCAGAAGTTTCTATTTACGCTTGAAGAAAGAGGGGGAAGGCCCTATCCTCTGATAAGGTTATCAACCAGAATGAATTACTAACATTTGTGGAAAAGATGGGGTGTAATGTCCTAGTGATAACTGTGAAGAAAATATTTGTGTTAGGAAAAGGGAGAGAAAGGAGCTAGAAGAGAGAGATTTAATGACGGGACTAATACGAAACATTGTCAATGCAGTATTTATGTTGTTTTAATTAAATACACATAACTATTTGGGATGACAACATAAATAGCATCCCATGTCAAGGCTACAGAACACCATCTCATGAATGATCTGAGCATGACGATGCATGCGTGTCTCAAGCTTCGTTCTCTGCTTTCAATTTCATTGCTTTGGGGACATATTCATGGCATATGGTGGAAGAACAATGCAGCTGAGCAAACTGCAGGGGCTGGGAGCCAAACAGCTCTTTCATGAAACTCAGGTGGAGGCCATTGCTGCCACAGGAAAGGCTCAAATAATTTTTGGAGCAGCTGGGGCTAGCAGAGAGGTACAGTGATGCCAGTCAGCAGGGATGTGACTCAGTCCTGTGGAGATGTGACTTGATACGCAGCAGCCCCATATATCCCAGGAGCTGTTTCAGCCTGTGGGATTCCAGACTGAGAGGGTACAGTGCACATACACCACATTGTTTTGAATTTATTCTTGTACTAGGAATCCTGGAATTAAATCAGTGACAGATCCTGAAGCTTTTCAGGAGTCAGGTGTACTCTTCTCTGATTTGTAGGTCTAGCTGAGCTAGAAAAGAGATTTGCAGTACTTTTGTGGTCCCCTGGCTCTGGCGTTAACGGACCAGTAGCCTGATTCCTGAAGCAAACTGGTTCGGCCACAGCATCGCTCTGAGTTAGAGAAGGTAGTGCCCCTAAGAAGAGCTGGAATGTATTTTCAGTCATGCTGTGTCTCCTCTTGCCGCATCACTGACACTTGTGGGATGTCTGCTTTGCTAGATAGGGATTTCTGTATTTGCAGAGGATTTTTCTGTGGGCAAGATCTGCTGGATTTAGGGGCTGCTTGATACTGCCTGCTGAGTGTAAATGGGACATGCTGACTGGCAAACACTTTTTTTTAAATTTTTTTTTTTCCTCCTTGTGATGGAATAAGTATGTAATCTCATTGCCAAGTCAGTGATTGATGTTCAATTTCTGTGCCATTAGTTTTTCGTTATCATCAGCCTTTAGTTCTGACAATTTTATCCATAGTATTTTCCAAATAAGTATTCTCAAATGTGAAAATGAAAGCTAACAAATTAAAGGCAAATATGCACCTTCTCTCTGAAAATCATAGTCATAAAGAACAAAGAACATAAGGGCTCATTCAGCAGGGCTGTCCAAATTGTTGTTACTGAGGCTCCTGAGAGATGAAGGCCCAGATAATGGACTAATTGCTTTAAAGTGAACATCATGAGTTTGAGGAATAGGCTTAGAAAACTTAAGTTTCCTACTATGGCCATGGTACTTGTCTTAAATAATTAATGAGTTCTAAGATCAGGCGACCATTAGGATTATCCAGCTCTTACAATATAGGCCATATATTTCACTTGGGGATTTCTGCCTGCTCCACTGTGAACTAGAATATGTACTTTAGAAAGCCCTCCGATCTTGTCTTCGGGATCCCCCAAAATCCTCCTCCCTGGAAAACTTTTCTCTGTGATTTGCTTGAAATCCCTTTAAAAGTCCATTGCTATTTCCAGCTTAAACCCCGCTGACCCTGTAACCGCTGATGCTGTGAGAGCCGCAGCTCCCGGCTTTCGTGCTCTCCCCGCAACCCCTTCCCGGCCACGGAGCTGGGAACCCACCGGCAAGGCGTGCTGTGCAAGGCAGGCTGTGCAGGGGCTCCAAGGCTTTCTGATTTTTTTTTGTGGCTATCCAGGGGATCCAGCCTTGTATGAAAGGCTCAGATGGATTAGATCCTGCTGGAACTGGAAGTCTTCTTCCCTTCTGCACAGACCATACGTGAAGACCTTGTGAGCTTGCTTCTTTGGCAAGCTGGGTCTGCCGGATTTATGTGCCCCGTCACTGAGTGGCTGGTTCTGCAGAATATTTTTTGAATTCTTGTCTGAACCTCATTTTCTTCTCTGCATCCACCTTTTTTTGCAAGACCATTTTGCCACAGTCCCCATTAGAGGAACTCATCCTGTCTGCCTGATGAAGTTATTTCCAGAATCTATTTTTTTTTTTTTAATTAAAGAATCACTACCATATATTTTTAAAAGAATATATTTGTTCAATCTTTTCTTTCCTTAAAGTAGTTATGTATTTTAATTTACCATTTACCTATGGTAGGCCACAGCTTCTGCTGGGGATTCATACACACAATAGGTGTCTAAGTAACCATTTTACACCCAAAACCTCCAGGGAGAAGTAGTGAGAGGCCCCTTTTGGGATGTTAATTAACTTCCTTTCCACTGTTTACTGCTCCTGCTTTCACAGGGAATTTAATGTTTTTCTGGCAAAGAACACATATGTTTCCTTACAATTTTTACTCTATATAAAGTGACAGTTTTTGACAGATTAACACTTAGTGTGGGACAAAATATAACACGTAACATTTTTTAAGCATTGTGAATATCAGACATGCACTCCTCTGTATCTTAACAGCATCATCTAGAGATATTTTAGTATACACGTATATTATAAAAATATTAAATTCTGCATTTCTGTGGGCTCTTCCATATAATTTTAAAGTTCTGTAAAAGCACCTGGGGTTTTGCTTTCCCCTCTCCCCTGTGAATTCAGAGAGCCCTAAATATTAATAATTTACAGGAGGTTGATCGAGATAGGGTCGACTCTCTCTTTTTTCCCCTTTCCCTTTCGCCCTTTCTAAAAACGATAAGCAGGAGCAAATTCCATGTTGTTGGTGAGAATCTAATTTGGAGGAATGTGCCAGTAGCAGGAAGACTTTATGCAACATAGTAAAAGAAATTAAATAGCGATAGCTACCACTACATAGAGGAAGTGTTACAAAAAGTTTTGCATTCCAGATCTTTAAACTTAGCCAAGCTCGCCTCTGCTCCTCACTTCTTGCTAATGGTATCAGCTCCAGATTGCTTCTTTTTTGGTTTTGTTTGTTTGTTTGTCTGCTTTGGTTAAAAAAAAAAAAAAAAAAAAAAAAAAAAAAAAAAGGAGTTTCAAGTTAGGTCCTTGAACCGAAGATTTGCTTTCCAAAAGCACGGAGTGATTTGCATTTTCTGTCAACATCAGTGGGAATTGCTGGATGCTCGGCACTTTAGCAAGCCAGCCCACCTATGAAAATGCAACGTGCTTCTATGAGGAGGAGACCTAGAATTGCCACTTTTAATTAAGAACAAAGGCATTCATAGTTACTTGCTTTAAACTTTCAAATTGCCTAGTGGAATAAAATGCTGATTTTGTTCAGCCTTTGGGGTACAGATCCTTCCAGGATCAGTGTCAGTATTATCAGGATTAAATATACTTTAGAATTAGGTTATTGCATCTCAAAGCTCTTGTAGCTGAGAAATATGCAAGGTACAGGTATTTAAAAAATAGTAATTTTTGTTATTACCATGTATCTGGAAATGGTATGTTTGACCTTGGCAAAAATGACAGCTTGTGCAATGTAAACAAAAGGAGTGACACAGTGGGAGCACTATGTCCCTAGGGCCTTGTTACTCAAGGCAGGTCTATAGGGCTGGCACAATGATGTCACTGGTGGGTATCAGGAGGTGTTATCTCAATGTCAGCAGAAGCCCTTAGCGCTGTTACAGCAGCAAACAGCTCTTTTAAACTGATCTAATAAAGGTTATTTCATTTAAAGGGGATAGTTTACTGAAGGGTAGAAAGTGTGTTTTCCTTGACCAATGAGTTCAAAACTTTGGAATTATTAGGAAGCCTTTTTGCATCCATTACAGAGCAAGTTACAGATTAAGCCGCCTCTGAACATTAAACTAGACAGACTGAGCTTCTTCATTTTTTCCCCCAGCTTTTTATGCATTCCTGTGGCTTTCTTCTGAATCTTTTACAGTTTGTCATCTTCATTCTCAAAGTGCTGCCACTAGAATTTGATCTATTACTTCAGGAATAATCTCACTGATGCTGTATATACTAGTAATTTTATCTCTTTTCTTCAAGCCTTCTGTTCAGAATGGAGGAAATGAATTTGATCTTTGTGCTGCAATGCTGGGGAAGAGGGAAAGGAAGCAGAGATGAGATTTTCAGGCGACATATAAGGAGTGAGACAGTAGGATTTGCGGCAAAAATAAATTTTCATTTGCCTTCTCCAGAAGGTTCTTGCTAGCTACAAGCAAATCTGGTCAGTATTGGTAGAGCAGTTGGAAGTAGATAGCCTGGTCACTTGGGTAATGCTGTGGGAGGTAAATAATTTTATCTGAACAGCTGGCTACTTAAAGCTGGGACATGTTAGAGCAGATAATAGTGTCTCAATATTGAAGCAGCTCTTGGCATAGGTAGAGGCTTGGTCTTGATGTAAGAAGAGAAGTTGCCATCCAAAATAAATCATAATGGTTTCCAATGCATTACCAAGGTTTCTTAGGATGTACGAGTGCTCTGTACTCTAATTACACTGAGCGATTAAGCAGCAAGATCAGAGACACATGGGACAAGAGGGGTGAATGATAACCTACTTTGAAAAAAATAACATTTGAGGCTGGGATTAGAACATCCCTATAAATGTTAATGGGTGTTACTCAAGGAGGAGGATGTTCTGTGTGGGAGGCGTGAGGTGACATATAGCTTAAATATATAGCCAGCTTTAACACAGTTAATACAGTCTATAGTCAACCTTTTACATGAACTAATAACTCTTTAAGTGATTTACGGTTCGGAAATACTGATCAGGGGATTGAGAACTCAATTGAAAATGCTATAAAGGCAGAGGATAATGTGGTAAGGACGACAACACAGAAAAGATTTCTCCTTTTGCCTTTGGAAAGTATTGGCTATAGGCAATCACTGAGGCCGTTATGTATGCCAGGTGTTCAAGTTTGGTTTGTTTTTGTTTTTGTTTTTTTAAATTCTCAGGGACTGTTCTCCTACGAGGGAGCACAATTTCCTCCTACAGTTTCCCTCTCTGAAAATTCCTCAGTTTGTGCAGATCTCGCAAAGGAGATGCCGACAGTGAGTCATCTGGTCACCAGCTCTGTCCTAAGGCTTTCAGCTCTCTCTTGCAAAAGCTATACTGATCCTTACTGTGCCAAGCAACAATTATTTACCTTTGGTAAAGCCTCCCAAAATAGCGGGGAAGGCAGGGTTTAAAATGAAATTAAATTTTCTGAAACTGAAAGCAAGTGTCAAAATTAGTACTGTTTCAAATAATTGTGGAAATTCAGCTTCACATTTGAGAAATGCATGTAAGATGCAGTGAGTTGATTTAGCAGATGAAGATTTCACAATTGTTATGTTTTGGTAGTAAATTCTGAGGGTGTTGAGTAAACTCAGTTGAAAGATTCTGTCTTCATATATGTGACAGGGGCATAACGATGTGCTTTTGTAGGTATTAAGCCTCAGGAGATGTTACTCTAAACCTGAAAATTATCCCTGTATGATCAATCACGTGCATGGCAAACATGGCTAGATTTTTTTTGTCAAAATGAAAACATACGGGCACGTTTTGACACAAGTATTGCAGGTTTAATTAGCAATAAAAATGCTATATCTGGTTAGATATTAAATGTTTCTGTCAGGAAGCAGATTTTAAGGAAGCAAATAAGACAAGGCTGCACTGGTACATGATCTTGTATGTTCCTTTGCCGGGCATGGGTTAAACGCAGCATTGCTGAGGAGACCCAAAAGTAGCACAAGGAGGAGAAAAGACTGGTCTAGGATGAAACCAGTCATGTATCTGTAGAATGAGGTGATGCTCCCTCAGTACCACCTGGTACTGAAAATTATTTCATAACCTCTGACACACCATTGCCCTCTCATGAATTTAAAGCCATTGGCTGTGCAACTGGGGTTGAATGAGGTGTGGTGGCAGATTTGGTTTTTGAACACAGGATACTCAAACCTCACTTTTGTTACCTAAATATGAGCCAAAGCTCTGACTCATGGAGCCCCATGTTCCTGCTTAGTTGGTGATAAGATATAGGCATGGGAAGAGAGCACTTCAGAGCACCTTAGCTGCTGAGGTCCACCAGCATGAATGCCTCCCGTTTTCCCCCCCTCCTCTCCCTTAGTGTAGTCAATGATGAAATAATGCGGGTAAAGAAGGCAGGTCCAAGCACTATTCACCAACAAAATCCTGTTTAAGCCTCTAAGAAAGGTATTAAATGGGATTTAAGCAACATCTTGGCCTGCACTGGCCCTCTGCTCAGGGAAGAATTTCATCCTGAGTTTAAAAAATGTTTAAAAAATGTGTTTTCAATAATCACATTATAGAATCATAAGACTAAGCAACAGAAAATACCTATGAAGTCATTATGTTAACGTGTTGCAATGCTGGACTGTGCTACCAGAGTGTGCTTCCTACTTAGTGTTGTGCCCAGCTAATGTGCTAAATTTCTCAATCTAGGGAATTCCCGTAATAAATTTTGACCCTGCTGCGTTTGATTTGGGCATAGTCTTTATAGCCAGGAAGAAAAGCAGTAGCTCCACCCTGGCACGAAGGGCTCTGTACAGTCCTGCTGCTTTCTGACTATAGGCAACGGTGACGAAGAAAAGCAAGAGTTATGCATCGGATATTTCTATTTCACCTCGTGTTTGTGTCCAAGAATGCACGGAGAGGAATAATAATAGATTGATCTCTTTTCTTGTCCATCCAGTTGTACAAGTGAGTTGGCAGAAGAGTCACTGTGGACAGTAATAAATTGAGCGTAGCTCCTGCTTGGGGCTATTTGCTGGGCCCAAGGCAGACATTTATTGCTTCTTTACTGAAAATTACTTTGCTCTTTTTTACTTTTATTTATCTATTTACTTCCATGCCCTCGTGTCATGCAATACATAGATTGTAATGACAAATGAGAGTATTTATAATTAGACTTAATTTGGAGATTTTCTGTAGAAGCTTTTTAGCTGCACATCAATTTCAAAATAATTTATTGACCTGCAACACTGTGTTTTGAAAATTAAAATTAAAAAACCCCCACACTTACTTTCTGCAGCAAGCTAATACTTTGTTTTGAAATTTCAACTATTCACAAAATAAATTGCCAAGCTCTGAACATATAATTTCAAATTTGATTTATACCAAATCAAACTTCTGCCTATGAGCCCTTCCATTTGTTTATCTTTCAGATTGTTGAGTCATGAAAACCTTTGAGGTTTTGGGTTTCCATCCCAGCTTGGCAGAGGGCATTTCTTTTGAAATCTTGAATTTCCACAAGATGGCAAAACAATTTGCTATTCAGCTGCGTGTGTAATGACACGGCGCTGAAAGTCAGAGCTTTTTTTCCTTCTTGGACAAACAGGCATCTCCCAGGCCAGATGTTCTTCCCTTCCCTGTCCCTGGTCTTGGCTCTTCCATCTCCCTCCCTTGCCTACGACAGCATCCCAGTAGGTGTGGGGGCCTTTCTGTGCATGGGGAGAGCTGGCTGCTTGAATGGAGGGAAGGAAGATCCCAGCGCACCGAGGGCGGCTGCTTGCACCGGAGTGAGTGGCATTGCTGCCGTGAAGGGCACAGGGAGGATGGTGCTTGCCTGAGGGGTGCGGTAGGCTGTGAGTGCTGGGGGACAGAGGTGCGGGTTCTTCTCTGGTGTGGTGGTCCCATACACATTCCCTTCTCGCCCTGGTGAGTTTTGTTATCCTGCAGCAAAGGAGATTTTCTCCTGCATTACTGTTTTCTCTGCATTTCTGCATGCACAGCATCTGTTCCATTCCGTAGCCTGGCATATTACTCGGAAAACTGCAAATAGTGTGATGAAATTACTTAGCTAGCTACGACAATATGTGAAATGCCTGTCAAAAGCTATGTGACTGTACATGGGAGGAGCGGGCCTGAATTCCGTATATGCTCAGAACTCACACTGATTATAAGGGAAGCACGGCGTTTCTGAGCAAAGCAGAATCAGGCAGAGGATATACAGCTTTGAGCTAATGTAGCTTTTGCGCTAGCAGTATAGAAAATATTGTCAATACTCAAGACTGAATATTCTTTGTTTGGTCTGTATGAAGCCAATTGAGAATGTGGTATGTGCAAGATAAAACAAACTGAAGCAATCTTCCAAGCCAGTGCTGTACAGATTGCTGCAAATATGAGTTCAGTATGCAACCACTTCGATCAATCCCTAGAATATCCACTTTCAAAGGAATCGTACTAGTTTGTTTATTGATTTGTCACCTATGGATGAGTATTTCTGCTACAGAAATGTTTAAAATGACACATGTTTAAAATTAGACTTGGCAGAGCACTTTGCCTAGAGATTATTCTTGTGAAGTATTGATTCACAGCACTGCTGTGAGCTGGATTACTGTCCAAATTGGAAAAGCCAGCCGTAGAGAGGTCTTTATCCTTTAATAACAATTAGCTCCTTTCTTAGAGGGACACAGCTGACTGAAGCAAAGGAAAGCTGCAAAATGTCGGGCAAGCGGGGAATCTAAGGCCTGTTTTTCTGGGATGTGGGCTGCAGGGGAAGGGAAGGAAAAAAGAGAAAAGCACCAAGAAAGATGGTTTTCTGGAACTGGAAACTAGTCGTGCTGGTGCTGTTTGTGTTACTAATAATCAGGTGCTCTGAGGAACTGGATCGCACTCGCCTCTCTCTTCTCGGGCTTTCGCCCACCAGCTGCCTGATTGATCGGAGAAACCTAACGGCAGGAGTGTTGCCCGCTGTCCATTTAGCCTTGAAACATTTACACAGGCATTCGTGGATGCTGAAGAACTATGAACTCCAGGTGTCATTCCACGACACGCAGGTAAATGGACGTAGGTGTAGAGTTGTGTAACGTTTGAGCCTCCTCCGTGATGAGCGTGCTTTGGAAAGGTTGCGAGCGAATCCCTTCCTGGCAAATCCCGCTCTGCTGAAATACGGCAAACGTGGCTGTCCGGAAAAGTTTGGGCTGTTAGGTGGATGCCCGGCTATGGCGGGGATCTTGCAGTGCAATCGTGCCCTGCTGGTCCTAGAAGCAGGAATAAAGAGCACGCAAATTAGGAGGGATGGCAAACATCCATGGCTCTTCAGGTGTTTCTGAGGTACCCGGAAAGTATTCCCCAAATCCATGGCTTGCTCTGTTCTTCTGCACTGTCTGCTGTGTCTTGCTCTTCCTGCCTTCTCCGGTGACAGCTCCATAGATCGCTGCCTTTTATTTCTCCCTCTGTGTGAGCGGGAGAGAAGTCTGTGCTGTGCCATCGGAGCGGAGCGTTTGCCTCTGAACAGCCTTGCTCGCTGGTTTGGGGAAAAATTACGGGCCGATCGAGAGGTGAAGGTTCTGAGGAGCTAGGTATAAAGAGTGTTGAGGTCATATCTGTCATCCTAATACTTTAAAATTTGAGAAAAGCTGCGCTGTTCGCCTTTTCTTCTAGGACCGGATACCTCTGTCTTCTGTGCAGAAATTAAATCAAGAAAATTAATTTCCAAAGCCTGTCTTTTAGGCTGGCCAAGACAACTATGACAAAATCAAGAGGAGGGACTCACATGTCAGGGTGATTTGGGACTGTAAACCTGTTCTTAGGGAGATTTTCACTGATTTGAAGTTCTGTCTCCCGCATCTGAGGTGCGTCGTGGAGCCGATGCCCTCAGACTCATACAGGCTTATGTGCATATGTGGATACACACTCTGTATACCGTAGTAAACTACTTAATATTTAGAAGCTGCAAAATAGTGCATCGAAACATATTTGCTTTTCTATAAACCTTTAAGCATGGACTATACTGTTATGATTAAGTTATAAAAATTTGACATTATTACACCAATAACAGTTGCACTTGCATTACATAACGGGAAGAAGGTATTATATGTCTTCTTTTGAAGCTCTAGGAAATAATCCAAGGTAGAAATTCTAATGTAATTTTAATTGTGCATTTGGTTCGTAAGCACTTACGTGTAATTTTTGAACGTATAACAAACGTGATCCCATATGCTATAAAGTTAGTTGAGGATGGCTTCCATGTTGAATAATGTAACACAAATCCATCAACTGCATATACTCTCTAAGAAAATGTCTGTCTTGTAAATTACTTTCAGTACAATTCGCTGTTTTATTTATTTGTTTATAGGTTCGTACTGGAAATGTAATTATAGATATGCAGTCCTGAAAAATGCATACGTCTTAGTTTGTCATGTAAAAAGATGAAGAGAGCTGTAACATTTCAGCTTAAATAACTGGAAAGTGTGGATGTGAATTAAAGTGGGCAGCGATTAAAACCCACTGGTATTTGCTCAGATTCAGTGCTGTTAATACTGTTTCATTGGGGCTGGGGGGTGTAGGTGGATGTTTATTTGTTAATTGTGTTTACATTGTTTCCAATTCTAGAAGCAACTCCAAAATAAACTTTCAATAGTTTTGAATTGCAGAACGTCAGCTCTGTTGCACTGACCTCTACAATTTTAATTTTAATATCAAAGTAATCTGTAATTACCTTTTTGTATCAATCCCTGGAAAAAGACATGACATGATGACTTGTAAGAGATTAACCAGATGTGAGGCTTTAAGATTTCCGATTTTAGTTCCTGGTTCTGCGAGTAGGGAGCACAGTCCTGAGTTTTAAGTACTGACTACAGACAAGCTACAGAGGTCCTTGGATTTAATAATTTCACAGGGGCAGTAAGGGTGCAAGAGAGCTGTTTCTATTCGTTAATGTTGTGAGCCCAGATCTGCCACACGTGACCTTATACAACCTTTCAATTAGCTTTCTTGTAAGTAGAAAATATAGATGCTTGGCTCTTTGGGTGTGAGATTTTTCAGGAGTGGGACAGATAACTGACTTTTTGGCATAGTTAACTTGGAAGAGAGAAAAGTTACATCCAAAAATATTTGTATTGCTTTTGCTGAAACAGGAGACGTAAAGAAATCACGTCACCTGACACGTGATGTTGCACAGGGCTTAAACAGTGTCGTAGCTCCCTTCACGAGCGCAGGGGAGCAGGGCTGACCTCCATCCTGGGCCCCAGGGGCTTTGAATCCATGTCCTCTGCCTCCCATGAGAGAGCTCTGCCATACTGCACGGTAGGGCGTTTTGGGGAGGGTTCTCAGTCTTTTGCTTTGCTCCTGTTTTATTTCAACTAATTAAGCTGTCACTATTCCAGAATGCGAATGGTAACTCTGAGGCAAAGAGAACACTCTTGCAAGAACTGTCTGAATTCTTTGTATTAAATGAAGCTGTTTCAGCAGGAGTCTTTGAGAAAACTTTCTTCAGCAGAGTACTTTATAGCCTGGTGGCTTTGGCACTGAGCTGAGAACTGAACGCATTCTTTGAATGATTTCTTTCGGGTCTCCTATAATTTAACGTGCATTTCCTAATTACCATGTTGTCAATTCCTTGGAAGTGGGAATCCCTTGAACACTCATGATTTAGCACTTCCATGTAAAAAAATGCTTAAATATTCACTGAGAATGAAGAATAAGTGAGTGAAAATGATCTTCTGGTTTGGTTGATGGCTGCTTATTCCTCAAATGGTACATCAATGTCTGCAATGTTTGTTTATTTATTTATACCAGAAGGACAGTGTTATCAGGACTGATATTTCCCACTTTTCCAGCCACTCCAAGCAGGGGCATCTTGGAGAGGGGTGTGATGTGTTTCTCCTCTCTAACTGAACTTGGATTGTGTGGAGAGCCCTAATCCCTGAAGTGTTGGACAGCAGGCGTGGGAGGGCAGAAAAACTGCCTTTTTGTGAATCCAACCGTGGAGCAGCTTTTTAGCATAGTAGGGGAATTTGTGCCCTCGAGATTTTTACCCATGGGGGTGGGCAGGTACGTGTAACTGAGCTGTCTGTGTATCACTTTATTTCTGCATTTCACCATATGGCTGACATCTGGAGGCTCTCCTTCTATGCCATCCTTAGGGTGACCAGGCTGGTGGGTTCTTACAGGCTTAGGCAAATCTGAAACTAGCTTTACTGGTGGATAAAGAACAATATTTTGGTCCTTCAAAGTTATTCCTCTGTTCTGAACTAGTTTTCTGTGAGCTAGTAGCCAATACAAGGACTGTGAAGCTGGTGCTTTGATTAGCGATGATGTTAACAGGAAACGTTCACGTGCTGTAACTGGGACATGGCTCCAGCATACAAATAGACTTAACTGTACCACTGGGGTTTTCTGAGGAGTGCTGATTTGCACTCAGATTGCTTGTTGACACTTGACTGAGTCTATCCTAATGTATATTGTCTCTGACAGAGCTGATACAACATGTCCCCATCTGACTTAAAGGCTGGGTGTCTTTACTTTGGTAATAAACTGGTTCCTTTGTAATGGAAGGACACAATAACATCATAGCTGTGTGTCAGCTTATTTAAGGCATACCTTTATGTGCTTATTAAAAAAAACCCAAAACCAAACAGCAATGGAACAGTCACTGAATGTGACATTGATAAGCAAATTATTTCTACAGTGAAAATTTCAAGGTGTGCTTGTTTTCTTATCCTACCTAAATAAGAAAAAAAGTTCTGCTTCAAGCTCAAGATGCAGTAAACTGAAGCATAGCACTAAGTTTTTTGGATTGTACATATATACAGGAATTTCTACTTAAAAGCAAGTAAAAAAATTAGCCATTTTGTAATGGCATTAGTGTACAACATTTATTAATTTGAGTATTATTTACTAAATAAGAAAAACCAGCTACTGGTTTTCATGTGCGCAACTCATTGCATATGATCTGTAACTCCACCTTGTACATTCGTGCCTTCTGAAATGCTCTATGAAACCATCTGCCAGGGCAGGCATAGGAAACAAAAGTGTCTTGTCATTAAAAAAGTCCATGTTTGGTAAAGACTTGACAAGACATTTTGGAAAACTTTTGTAAGTTGGCGTCCCGTGAAGTTTTTAGAAGACCGTGTGTTTGATAAAACAGTTCTTGACATCTAACATTCGCATGAGCAAGGTATTGTATTTTGCCTCTTAGAGAACACAGTTTCTCAATATGTTATCGTAGGCATGAAAATTGTGAACCATAAAATACCTGACAAATGCTAATTTTAGCTTTCCTAGACTGCCATATCACTATGCCTATTATTAGAACCGTCTAACTGAAAGGAGAAAAGTGTTCTGTTATCTGTATTTCCTCCCCCCCCAAAAAAAAATCTTTATTATTATTCCTAGCAATAGCTCTTTGTTTTCTAAATCATATATTTAAGAAAAAGAGTAAGGAGATGAGACTGGCTATATTTCTTATAAGCTATTCTTTTGAACTGCTATGAAAAGTATCCAGTTTCAGTTTTATTCTAATTCACTTTTCAGTGCAGCAGAGGTTCAGAGACGTACAAAGGGTACACAACAGTTGCCTTATGTTAACCCTTTCTAAATGTTACTGGAGCTAATTCTCATACAGCGAAAAGAAACGTAGCCTTTCTTGCCTTTTGACCCTAAAGGACTTGGTCTGTTATTCATTAATGTAATTCTCTTTTTACTCTGTCTTCTCAGTGTCACCCTTCATTTATTTCAGGCCTTTGTAGTTCCTCGGTATAACGTACCTTACATATATCAATAGTGTATATGCAGGCATATGGTGTGAGAAAAATTATTTGGGCTTGGCCTTCTTTGTTTTCTCGTTACGTCTTCTGAGCCAGAAGGAATCTGAGCAGAGGAGTTGGTTGGTGGATCCAGCGAGGGCTGACAACCCAGGAGAGGGGTTTGGTGCTGCAAAGCCGGGGCACATCCAGGGCAGGAGGGCTCTGCTAGGACTGGGCTTTATCTGACCTGGCTTTGGAGGTCTGGGCTGGGGATATCTCCTTTCAACTAGTGTGGTGGGGTTTCCTGTACCATCAAGGAGTAGGCGCTTCTATGTGAAAAGAGTCATCTGACCTATTTTAGGTGACTATTTTAAGATAAAAAGAATTGCATCCTAGAGAAAGTTTATTTCTCTCTGTGAAGTATAAAGGGAGCCTCAGCTGGCTAGTATAGATGTAGATGTCTCCTATGAGGAGATCTGTACTGCGTCAGCTAGAGCTGACCCTAGACGTCTGTGGGAATTTTAATGTAAAATGCCGCAGTAACAATGCGTTTCCGTCACTTCCGCCTTTCGGTGGGATTTCAGCAGAAGGTCCAAAGAACTCACCTCCCACCACCCTCATCTTTATTGGTTACAAAAAATCCTTCTTTGGTCTCGCATGTCCAGCCAGAAAACCTGGAAACCAGGTCAGCAAAGCAGACATACCGTGTGCTGGGAACCGGGGCGGTGGCAGCAGTGCTGAAGACCGGGAAGCTCCTCCGTGCCACCCCCGTGGGCACACGGGTGGCTTTCTGCTGCCACGCGGGACATGGCTGTGGCACGGGTATGCCTCCCCGTTTATAGCTTTGTCATAGATGAAATTTTGTGACGTTGGGGAAACACATCCTGTGCTCTGGTCTTGCTTTTAACTCTTGCATAAGGAGAAAATTGTGAGCTATTTAAGCAGAGTGCAATTTCTTTCAAAATCACAAGGACTGTGAAATCACATTACTATCACCAAGCCTTAATTTCAAAAGCCAAGGACAGTTAGGATAGACTTGACATAATTTTTGAATTTACATGAGATTATATTTTCCTTTCAAAATTAATTTCAATTGAGATGGCAGAGAGTTTTGAACTGTATTGCACATTAAAAAAAAAAAGTCAAAATTTAAATTACTGTTTTTATGAAGATTCAACATGTCAGTCAACACAAAATGGTTTATTTGCAGAATTCTCTTTCCTGGAGAAATTCAATGTTTGGGATTTACTGTTTCTAATAATATGAAAACCCCTTGCAAAATTCTTCACAAAATCACTTGCTCCTGTTCTGCACCTCCCTGTTCATGTCTTCTCAGGGATGCTTTGCTTGTGTGAAATTCTACACAGATATATCTTTTGTAATCTTTATGGTGAAAGTTTCATAAAATGCCTGGTTTTGGATCCTAAAATGAAAATGGAGATCCATCATAATAATTAGATTCTGGAAGAATTAGTGCATTTAAGTACATTTTGTTTAGGGCAACTGCAGTGCCAGTTTTTATGCCGGTGTGTTGTGTTTGAATGAATCCAGGTCTCTGGTGAATAGTTTTGCTCTTGGAGCAATTTACATGATTTTTATTTGTGACTTGTGCAGTCAGCCTTTAAAGAAATACCACCACTGATGTCTTCATTCTGCTGTCATTCTCAGGCACATCTGGCAATTTTCTTAGCTTTCACTCTAAAGCAGAGATAAAACAATGCAGGGACTTGTTTTGCTTCTGAAGGCAAGGAATTAAAATAAAAAATTGTTAAGTTCTGGATCATTTGCATCTAGGCTGATGCTGCAGTGTGGCAGCCTCACAAACTCTTCCACGAATGATGAACTGCTGGACAACTGATACAGTGTCAGGACAGGTAAACTAGGGTTTCTTTCAAAGTAAGAGGTGGTCAGACCTATTGACTGATTTGAGTAGTTCCACTGAAAGATTAAGCAGTTTGGTTGTGCTTCACAATTGAAGTTTATTCATTTTTTTGCATAGGCAGTCTTTTAAAATAAAAATGTCTTTCACCTTCAGGTACCATCTATTCATTTTAGATACCAACTGATACCATGCCATTTGAAGCATTTTCTTTTTTGACACAGAGGCGCAGTGAATATTTTAAACATACAAAAGGAATCTGGAATAAAAAAGGAATGAAGCACTGCTCCCTGAGGCTGTTCATACCCAGTTCTTCTGGTTATTCTCCAAATCTTCTACCCATCATAGTCAAAGTGCTCAGTCCGGCTGTCCATTTCCTCCTTCTGTGCCTCTTATCCTCGTTTCTCACCGCAGGGATCTTCTTGCTTGTGGTTAGCATATGCGTTATCTGGGCTTACATCATTATTGCTTCAGAGCTCCTTTCTCCTGTCCGTGACCGCTGACTCTGAGCACCCTGTGATTTCTCATCTGCCCACAGTAAGCGGGAGAGGCAAGGATCCAAGAGAGAGGAGTCATCAACAGGAGGCTGGTGAAATGTTGTGAAGAGGAAGTAGGCGTTTCACAAGGTTTTAAAAAGAGAAGGAACAGGAAAAAGTGTCACCCCAATATCTTAGGAGCAATTTCCAAGCACAGGGATCCTTTAGGATTGCATGGCTTGGTACCACCTAAACCACAAGAAATTGAAAGACCCAAATGTTGTGAACAAAGTGCTGTATTTGAAGAAGTGGGGTTTGAAGCTGTAGTGAGGGATCTTAACTCCAGATGTATTTAGCAACAGGAAGAAGAAAGAAATGCATTTTTATTCACATTTTTGTTTGGAATTGTCTTCTCGTTGCTGAGTGGATCCAGTATTGCCGCAGTGCTTTACTGGGTATATTTCGTAGATTGCAGGCTGGAACTGAAAATTTTCTGAAAATGATGTTACATGCATCATTTAAGAAAAATAATGATTTTGTGATTAAATGCTGTTCAATTAAATATTTTTTAATTTTTTACTATGAACATTGTATTGCTGGGACATTGAATTGCATTCACCATTTTGTTCCAATGGTGTTCCAATTCCAAACTGACACTAACAGAAATAAGAATTCCTCAATACGTAAGAAAACTCACATGAAGGTCTGACAGGTAGCTGGAATTGGTTTATAATATTTATGTGATACCTATTAAATTATTAAAACCTTACTGACACAAGCAATCATGTAGATACTTGTATTACAATGGGAAAAATACTCTTGATCCGATTCTCATTTGCACAAAGGACTGTTTTACTGAATCCTGACAAGTTAAAGGTGCCTTAAAGAGATCTGATCTTTAAGTCTCCATAGACAGAAACCACAGCCACAGCCAGAAGAATGACCTTCAGTGTAAACTTTGCACGAAACTTGAAAAACAGTATTAATAAAGTAAGACATTTAACCTGCGTTATGGGTAGAAATGCAAAGATATAAAAGTCAGAGGGTCATTTGTCTTAAGTTTGGTGTGCTAGTAGCTGCAGTCAAAGTGCTATAACACAGGCATGCTTTTAAGCCAAGTGGCGTTCCAAACCTTTATCCATGGGACTGAGATTTATTTATTAAGAGGTTGTGTGGAGAGCTTTCTATATGGGAAAACATGAGAGGAACTGGCGGGAATGTCAGAAAGCCTCTCCTCTTTAGCACAGCCTACATACCAAATATCAGAGAAAACCAGATGACTGAAAAGCAGAACAAAACATGTAGGCCTTGCAAGGGATACTTGCATATAGGTATTGGTATATCAATAATAGTTTTGATGCAGTAGTCTTGGTGATGATGGGCATGGTGGCAGAAGTACTAGCAGGCTGAGTATAATGTGCTAATAACAAGAACTGCTAGTTCTTTGTTTCTAATTTTTATTGTTACTGCTGTCTGTCCCAACTTGGTCAAAACCTACCAGTGGATTAATTTGCGAAATACAGTAATCTTGACTTCGTCAGCCTGAACTTCCAGGGACCACTTAGTCTATCCATCAAGTGATTCCTACGTCAGATTCACCAGTCTCCCTCAGAACTGTAATTTATCTCTTTGAAAGATGTGCGATTTTTATTCAGTCTTCCAATGGTGAAGAATTTACTGCATCTTTTGCAAAGTTGTACCAATAGGCAATTTCACATGTTATTTCTGCTTAAACTTTGGTGATTTCATCTTTCAGTTGTAATATATAATGTTGTCTGTGTCAGATTTAAGATCATACTGTCCTCTGTGTATACTGATTGTGGATCATGTTCATTTTACCACTTTCTATCAGCTGTGATAAACAGACAGAGTGCTTTTATTTTCTTGCTGCAAGGCAGAATTTCCAGGCATAACATCATTCATTGAATTAGCTTTCTGGAGAGAGAACAGAAGAGTATCACCGTTCTCCATTCCTCTACTTGACTCCTACTTCACCCTCACGCTGTAGAAGCATGGTTCCCATAGCAATTGGCTCTGCTGTTCCTACTGACGTGCTGAGGTCCAAAGAACAAGAGGGATACAAATCTGATATAGGAAAAGAGGCCTATTTATTTTTAAATTGTATGTGAAGTTAAATATGTCTCTAGAAACTTTGACATGTCCTTGAGTTGTCAGCATATAGAGTGCACTTACTCTCTCTTCTTGGAATAATGCTGAGATACAGGCTGGCTTCATAAAGTATAAGGAGTTTAAACTGTAATCGTTTCAGCCTGAATTTTCTTGATAGACAGAACCACAATATGACCTTTTCTGCTTGAGAGACATTTGAAACTCATCTCCTTGATGACAAAAAAACTCATTAGCATGAGAAACTGAGGATATTTTAAGATTTTACAGTGTTTCACGTATCAGTGAAAGATTATTAATCTTTATTTACAGACCATTGCATACATAAATGTGCAGTTTTCTCAATAGAAACGATATGACAGACAAGTTGCGTACTTTGACTTTAAGCTTACCTAAAAAGCCTGTATGCGTAAATATGTGTACCTCTGTAGTACTATAGGAAATGATGTGGGATTGTGGCTAGTTCTGAATACAAAATCCAAATGACTGTTTTCTTGCTTTGGGTTTCATCTCTCCTGTATGAGAGCTCTTATGCTTTATTGACATTGCTTTAAATCTCTGGAAGAGAACTACTAATAAAATTAACTAATTTGAAATGATGGTAATTCTAAAGTTCCCATTACTTACTTTTTATTTGAACAACTACTTTCTAATACACTTAACTTGTAGGGCTTTCTGCCTTGATAGTTACCGAGAATACTTTGAGTCTTACTTTTTTCTAAGTACTGCGAGTTTAGCCTTATAAAGTTCCTAAATGCTTCCTCTTCCTTCTTAAGACCAGGATCCATATGTATGGATCTTCCTGACCAAAATCAGGATCCATATGTATGGATAGGACCCATCAAAGCTGAAAGGAATTGAGATAAGTGATGATGGATACAAAGATGATGTCTGATTCATCACACTTATTTTTAGAATGTGTGTCTGAGTTGGTCAGCCTTTATAGTTGAGACATTTAGATGTCTGCTTTAGGATGAGATGAATCCTGTCCTAGAAGAGTTTGTTTCATTCCACTGTCTATAAAACTAACCTAGAATATTTAGCATAACTGTCTAAGTTTGATCAAATGAATCACACTATGTATCTGGGCATATAGATAGGGATTTGTTGTTTGTACTGTTCGGATACCTGACGATCGTTAGCTTGTTGACCAGCTGCTTTGCAAAGTTGTGCGTTTATAGATGAACTCATCTTCTCTTAATCCAGGTAATACCTTTGAGTCTTTATGCGTGGTAATGGAGTGCCTGGATACCACCTAGGTTTTTACACGAGAGACCATCCATTTAGCTTCTAAGAATTAAACCCACTAATGGAAATACATTTTTACACCTGAGAGACTGCTACCTCCCCGCATCTGCCTATGTTACCTAATATGTTTTCTCTTTACCTCCACTTTACTGTTGCATTTTATTTGGGTTAATTAAATATTCATTGGCCCAGGCATCACAAGTAGAACCCCATGACTGTGTTTCCTGGCTTCACTGGAGTATCCACATAGATTCTTGATATTACCTGTCTCATTGGAATGTTAGCCAGTCCACTTTTTGTATTGCCTAATGCATCATGCACAGGTGAGTCACACCCAGACAGTTCTGTACTGTACCAGTGCCTATAATTTATTTGAACTGATATATAAAATTGCTGTTTCCATTATTATTTCATGTAAAGGTTGCCCCAGATCATCCTTTCCTTCTTTTGACTCAGGATTGCCCAAACACGTCTTTTTTAGAGCATAAGGAAATGTGGGAAAACTCCGAGTCTGTGAAATTAAGCTGCTGTCTTGGAGACAGCAAGCAAGAAAAAAACAAGTAGGAGAGAGCTCTGAAGTGAGTGTTGGAAGCGGTGAGGAAGGTGAATGGTCAGCAAGCCACTCTAATGCTTTCATTTAAAAATGGACCTGTAGTCTCCTGTGTGGTTGCAGAGTAAAACTTGAAAAGGTAATACGAATGCATTCAGAAATCAAAAGGCAAATAAGCAATGAAAATTTATTATGATTAGGTTCAGTTTCATGATATCTTGGAGCCTGACTCATGACTTTTGAGTGTATGTAATGGATGATACTAGAAAAATATGAAAGAGATTCATAGCATCCAAGTAAGGACCATAGTACCTGTCAGCCCTTTTGGAGTGAAACTTAAATACCTGCCGCCTTTTCCTGTGCAGAGTAGATATCTTCTTTACATCGTTCCATTTGACTTTGAAGAAATCTACCTTGTTAACAACTTCATTAATGAACATAGTTTATCTGTCTGAAACTTTATTTTGGGTTTCTTCTTTATAATGGTAAGAAACTGAGCATATATTTCTTCAGAGGCTTTTAAATTTACCTCTGGTAAAAGTGCGCAATTCATGTAGGTCTGATTGTGCTAAAGCAAAGATATGAGTTGAAATTGTGTGTATAACAGAGCAAGTAATTCATAAACAAAGAATAAAATTGGTCAGAGTCCTCACAATTTCTGAAAGCAGAAATGTAGTCTAATAAATACTTAAACTTTGCTATAGTGAATGGATTTTATGGGTCAGTAAAAACACAAAGACAGATCACTAAACAGAAAAACAAATTATAAATACCCATTTTCAGTTTTAAAACATGTCACTTAGAAGTTATGCCTCTAACTAAACATATTCCTCGTAAAGACTGAAAAGACTAGGAAGTTGGCAGCGGTGTCCTTCAGAGGTCATCCAACACTGGAGCTGATGTTGTGTGATGCCTGTATCATTGACCTGGAGAGTGGGATGGAGTGCACCCTTAGCAAGTCTGTCAATGACACCAGATTGGAGGAGTGGCTGGTGACTGGAGACAGGGCTCTATACAGAGGGAACTCAGCAAGATTGGGTTGAAAGGAACCAGTCTGGGGCTCTTGGGTATAAGACATTGACATAATTGTGTGAGTCAAGCAGAGTGTTACCAAGATGGGTGAATGGGTTGGAGCGCATGATGTACAAAGTTTAGTTTAAAATTTAGTTTTGAAATACTTTATGCTAGGGAAGGCAAACCAGATGATATTTGGTGAATCACTAGTATGAAGGTAAAGTGCATTTACCATATTGAGCTCTCATGTCTTCATCTCATGGGAGAATTGTGCCACTCTCATGCCAGTTGGAGGGACAAGACAGAAGGGCACAAGCAGCTCGGGATGTTTCTGGAGGGCATTGGTAATAACTGCCTAACAACACAAGTGATCAAGGAGCTCACAAGCTGATGAAGTATGAGCTAGTGAAGTGGACAGTGAGGTGGACTGAAAGTCATCTGAACTGGCAGGCTTAAAGTGGCACAAAGTCTAGCTGGTCACTAGTGGTGTACCCCAGGCATCAGTACTGGAGCCAGTATTGCTTAACCTCTTAACTAAGGATCAGGATGATGGGGCAGACTGTACCCTCAGCAAATTTGCAGATGATACAAAACTGGGAGAAATGGCTGACATACCAGGTGGGTGTGCTAGAGGGATCTTGACAGGCTGGAGAAATGGGCAGGCAGGAACCTTAGGAAGTTTGGCAAAGGGAAGTGTGAAGTCCTACACCCAGGGAGAATAACCCCAGGCATCAGTACACGCTGGGGCTGACCCGTTGGAAAGCAGCTTTCCAGAAAAGGCTTTAGGGGTCCTGGCGGACAAGCTGACCATGAGCCAGCAATGTGCCTTTGTGGCAAGAGAAGGCCAACAGCCTCCTGGGCTGGCTGCATTAAGAAGAGTGTTGCCAACAGGTGGAGGGAGGTGATCCTTCTTGTCTACTCAGCACTGGTGAGGCCTCATCTGGAGCACCAGTTCTGGGCACCTCGGTGCAACACGGACATGGACTTACTGCAGCAAGTCCAGCCAAGGGCTACAAGGATGATGAGTATCTCATATGTGCAGAGGCTGAGGGAGCTGGGGTTATTTAGCCTGGAGAAGAGAAGGGTCAAGGGAAAACCTATCCACATGCATAAATGTCTGATGGGAGGGTGTAAAGAAGAAACAGCTAGACTCTTCTCATTTGTGCGCATTGAGAAGACGAGAGGCAATGGACATAAATTGAAACACAGAAAATTCCATGTGAATATAAGAAATTATTTGGCTTTTTTTTTNACATAAAATTTCATTTTAATATAAAAAATTTTTTGGGTTTTTTTTTTTTTTTTTTTTTTTTTTTTTACTGTGAGAGTGGTTGAACACTGTAACAGGCTGCCCAGAGATGTATAGTCTCCATCCTTGGACATGATCAAAACACAAATGGGCACAGTCCTGGACAACCTGTTTTCTTCTGACCTGCTTTGAGAAGGGGGGTTAGATTAGATGATCCCCATAGGTCCCTTTCAACCTCATTCATTCTGTGGTTCTGTGATTGTCTAGCAAGATGACCTAAGTTGAGCCTGGCTGGGAAGCACTGAACGAATTTCAAGAATATCTGGGTATCTGAAGTATCAGCAGACTGATAATTTCTTGTTTTGTCCATGGTGAAAATCACTGTACAACAACTAAGTATGAGGTTACCTAGATTTACTATTTAATAGGAAACCTGAAAGATAATTGGAATTGTTAAGGATTTAATATTTCACTTAACCATGTTACAGAGTCAGTTATGCATGTTACTCCACTCCCTTTCCAGCTTAAAATTTGCAAAGTCTTAGTAACATGAAATAGTGGAGCTTAAAAAACCCGACACCTAAACAAATGGGAAGACAAGGGAGAAAAGTGCATAGTGAAAGGAATGCAAGGAGGGACATTAAATTCTTATAATCCATATATAACTTCAATTCTGTAAGAACAGTAGAAATGAAAATGGATGGAAGTTAATCAGTTATGAGCAAATCTGCATTTTGCCATAAATATTCTGCAAAAGCACAGTGAAATAAATGAATGAATTGTTCACTGCTCCTGCACTTTGTGTTGCAACAGTCATCTGGCAGATAAACAATTTTTCTTAATAACAGATGGATGAAAAGATCTCCCCAACAAAGCAAACAACCTGAAAAGAGTTCTGTGTTTCAGTATGGTGTTAATTCCTCAGCCTGCCAGAGAAGTAATTTTTTTGCAACTTTTACAAGTCACTGAACATCTTAACATAACTGGAACCAGTCAGCAGTTGGGTTCATCTATTATATTAAACCTGACTCAAATGTCAATCTACATGTAAGACTAACAGCAGTAGAATCACAGTTACTCATCATGAGGCTCCAAATGGTTTTAGGGTGGAATTTTTAAGATACATCATGAAAAAAAAAATATAGAAAAATCTTTATTATTTGGAAATAATAAAGGAAAAAAATAGGAAAAAAAATATATTTTTTTGCTATTATGAAAGAGTCTCCAGTCTGGAATTCAGGGTTGTTTTAAATCTGAAAGAATGGCATTTCAGTGTAAAGGGAGGTCATTATTACATATTTATTGTTTCTAGCAGTAATAGCAGTAGTAGGAGTAGTTGTAGTAGTAGTAGTATATTCTCACACAACGTGTAGTCCTGGGGAGAAGCATCTGTCAAAGTCCCCATCATCCTGAATCATCGGGCGAGTACTGTTCAGTTCCTCTGTACAGGGGAGCCTGCAATACTGGCACGCGTCAATTAGCGAGCAGTGGCTTGGGTGAACACTGTGGTGGGCTTTCTCCTAAGCCACAGAGGTCTGCGGAGTCCTACAGTGCTTCCCATGTGGCACTGGTGGTGCCACCATCTGGGATAATCCAAGGTGGGATCTGACACTCCCGTTACGTGGGGCACGTAGGGTGAGAACTGAAGAATGGGTTTACACAAGTCTGGTAGGAGCCTGCATGGGCGGTGCTTGGAGAGGGAAATGAATATACGCGTCAGACACAAAACTGACACAAAATTGTGTGAAAGTAATTCTGCCAAGGTGAGCAGAGCCTGAAAACCTATAGATGTATCCTGTCCGGTGAATGCCCGGTCCAAAACAAAGAGTCTGTGGGAACAGTGGCTGCTTCGTTTGTTTATTGAAGACTCCATACGTAACAAGTCTGGTGTCTGACTTTTGATGGTATCCGGTAACGTCAAGTTGCCTTTGTGGTAGGACTTCCATAGCTATTGAAGTGAATTGAGTAGTTTGGAGTCATATATTTTAAATCCTTCTGACAGTCAGAAGCAAGCAAACTTGAGGTCATAACCTGTGAACATCTCTGCTGGAGTCTAAAAATAAAAATGCAACATGTTCTTCCATTCTGACATCTGCACAGAGTGCAGGGCACGATCTGTAGATTTGCATTGATGTTTTTCCTTTGGTGTTAGCTGGGGGATGGAATTAAAAATTAATATGATCTTGATGAATTGGAGAAACAATCTGGAAAAAAAAGGTATAATTCAATACAGACAAGTGCAGAGTTCCAGCTGTAGCAATAGACAAAGTTAATACTTTCATTACTTGTCTTTAGGTCTTTGATGCATGTGACTTAATTTGGCAGTTGTCCTCAGTTTTAGATAAAGGGTTAAATACACCTCTGTTCATTGCTGACAAGGGGACATTTTTTAACAAAAAGATGTTTAGAGAAGGTTTGGGACCATCAATTCTTTCTACACCAATTGTCACATATTTACATTGGCTGTAACACATCAGCTACCCAGAGATCCCTAACTCTTCATTAATATATATTTTTATTTATTTTATATATATAGTCAAGATCTCTTACGTTAAATGCATCAAAATCTTATAAGAAGTGGTCATCTGATAAGAACAAAGACCTATGGCAACGTTCACTTAAATCTGAAGTAAGCTTGAGAAATGATCATAGGAAGGACCTACTATTTTTTCTTTGCTTATCTCTTTTATGACTCGTTTCTGCCACTTTTTCTCAGTTCTTCAATGTTGTACAGCTCACTCACTGAAGATATGCATTTCTTCCTGTCTTACCATGCATGAATTCACATATTAACATCTGGCAAATTCTGCCAGATGTCACTGAAATTGTTTCTTAGCTTCAGTGCTGGAGATATTATCTCAGCTTCAGATACACAGGAGGTTTGTGATTGCTGTGATGTTCTGTCCTGCTGCTTCTATATTTTACACGCACGGGGCGTTCTGTGGGGGAGTTGCCAAAGGAAGGGAAATGCCAGGGGTATAAATGTACTTGCTGCATCATACAGAACAAACAACCCCACGTTCACTCTCCTTTTTCGTTGTGAAACAGCTAGGAAGAAGATGAAAAACTATGGAACAGACCTTTCAACCTGTGGAACTTAAAAGTATTAAGTGTAGTGGGTTTTTATTGTGCCAGGAGTATTGAAATGTGGAAACCTCTTGCATCAGATCATTTCCAGATCATTAAAAACAGCCGCCGTAGGGGGCTATGCTTTTACCTGTTTAGAGGGTGATCGTCTTTTCTGCACCTCCTCGTGTTCCTTTTGCCTCTGACAGCAAGCCCCTGCATTCTCACTCTGCTCGTGACTTGGCATCCTTACTTTTCACTGTATCTGCTTAATTGTTCTGTCGAGTTCTTGCTTTCCTTCTCTACACCTTTTCTTTCACACACAGTGCCATTTCACCTTGCTCTTGCAATTAGCCAAACGATTATCTATAAGGCATTATATTCTGTGCCTAAAAATAATATCAGAAAATTAGCTTGCTATTTAAAAAGCCCTACTGCCCTGCAACAGCCAGCTGAATCAGTCACTCAAAATCTTACTGGAAACATTGATTGCTGCACTATTCCTAAATGAAATACAAATTTACGTACTTTATCTTCTCATGACAATGGTAGTCTTAAATTATACTTTTGAGCATGCTTTATTTTACTGTAGTTTATTTTGGGTAAATGGCTTTCACACATAAATCACATTTTTCCTCCAGCCAGCCTCTCTGGGAGGCACAAACTGGATATTGTAAGGTAGTGTTGTAAATATTAGATGATACAGCATCACTGAAATTAGAGGTGGAAGAGAACTGTTTTGCTGCAGTAGTGATCAGGTGGTGATCTCCTAGTTGAGGATATTCTGACAATACATTTTCATGCTTACCACTCAGAAATGTGGTTGTTCAGATCCTTACATTTAATCATCTGATAGAAGGTACATGCAGAGGTAGCCTATTCCATGTGTGACAGACTTCAAAATGCTACCTCTTTGCTGCTGATAGAGGATCCAGAGTTAACATTTGGCATAGAAATGCCAAAGGAAGTAGCTGATCTTTCAGTCAAAGGACACAGATAATTTTTGGCAGCAGGAGGTTGATTCTGGATGATTATGTGTTAGAGTTATACCAGGGACTTCAAAATTACCAGCCCGCCAAATAGGCAAATAAATAAAACAGATGTCGTTATGAAATCATCTCGAGGCACTTGACTTAGATTTTATAAAATATGAGGTGGATAAAAAAAAGAAAGGCAAAGTCATTGTGAAAGGCTTACATATGTCTTGGTGAAGAGAGGAAAATTGGAAGGAGTGTTTGTGCATAATACCAACAGAAAGTAGAGTTAACATACAGAGTTAATCCTAGGAGCTACCACACACATTTTACACAGCAGAAGTTCTGCAGGGATTCAACCAAACCAAAGTGGCCTCAGCGCTTTTGTGGTAAGTTTTCATGTCCCACAGATTTTTCTCAAGAAATTGAAGTAACATCACTGTTGTTTAGAAGCTGTGTGATCTTTGACTGGTATAGTAATAAAACATGTAGTGTAGCCTCTCTGCAGATCTGATAAGAAAAGAAAAAAAAGAGAATGGATACTTTGATGTATGCGACATGGTGTCAGAAAAGACCTAAAATATATACAACCTTAGACTTTGCAACCTCCATTTCAGTCTTCTTGGCAGATTTGGAAAGCAGACAATATGTTCCCTGCTTATATTTTTTCAAGCTCCCTGATTTGTGTATATTTAATAGCACACTACTATCAGAAGGTTATCAAACCTTATGTTGTACTTATTTTTTTATTGCCTTTGGAGTGATAAATTGGGGATGGAGGAATGGGAAAGCAAATGAATTGGCCTTTCTGCAATCTGAAAGAATGTTGCCTACTATCCATTTGTACCCTGCAAGGCAAAAACGTTCCCTCACCAGACAGAATCTGATCTCCATGGTCTATTGAGCAGATAGATCCATCAAACATTTTTTCTTTATTTACTGTGAAAGATGCTAAATATTTCTGATTTAAATCTGTACTCTAAATCTATGTGCTGATTCTGATATGCCTAGAATAGGTGTTGTCCATGCAATACATTAGCACAAAGCAGACAACGTAGCTTGTCAATCACACTGATATGCATGTTAATCACTACTTTCCTAGATTCCTTGTCATCCACAAGAAATGCCTTGATGGCATTGGGACCAGCGGCATCAACACCAGTACAACATCCAACTCAACATGCTGTCAAAAACCCTTCTCATCTTCCTGCAGCTCTTGCTCCAAACACTCCTTCCCCTTCCCCCCACACAACAAGATCCTGATGTGAGATCACAGGACAAGACCAGGCATCTGCGCATCAGGTCAAGAGGAGATGTAGGAGAGGCATCAGGTATGAACAACGCTCCTGTGATAAATCCCCCTTTTTATAACTGACATTTTTATGTGCCACGTTCATCATAGACGGATTAGCTGCCGTGACTGAACAGACTCAAAGTATATCTGAACTGTGCCTGAGAGCTGGTCTGCTCCACCAGGAAAGTGACTCCAGGCTACAGATCTTGTACTTCATTACTCCGAGCGGAGGCCAAATGCCGCAGTTAATGTGATGGTACGGAGGGGGTGAACCTGTCCCACTGGCATGGAGATGAACGGGAACCGCATTGCTACCAGAGACTGATGTGTCACAGTGGGGCACAAAGCGCAGTTGCCTTCTGCTCTATGTCGCAATTGCTTTAAATGCCCTCGTAATCATCCGCTCCGCAGGATTCTTTCACTTCCATTGACTACTAGATTTTCTTGCCTTCTTTCTTTCTCCAGAATAAGCCTTCAAGTCCATCTGTAGGCTGGTGAAAGAACATCAGTTCCATCCTCTGGAAAAAAAAAAAATCCATGAGGTGTCACTTGAATATTTTTTCCTTATTTAATCAGATACTGTAATGCAACAGCATTAACTCAGTGAAGCATAATTTAATAATAACTTACATTCTGTAGCGGTTTTGATCCAGCTGTCTGAAAACACTTTAAAACATTAATACATTAAATTTAACAGTGTCCCTCTTGTGAAGTAGGTAGGCATTATAGCCTTAATTTTACAGACGAGAAAACACAGGCGCAGAGAATTTAAATGCCTTGCCCAAGGTCAAATGAGAGATTCCTGCTAGAAGTAAGAAACTGGGAAGAGGGAGGAGCAGTGTGCTTCCATTAGTGCTGCAGCAATCTATCCAGCTGCTAGCTTTTTATGGTACAAAATGTGTGAATCAGTGAAGTCTACATACATTAACAAATATATTTGTTTATCTTCATAGGTGTAACAAGGCACTAGTATAAGTAATTTCATAATCAACAGCGTACTTTTAAATTGAGAGAGTGCATCAGAGTGAGGAGTAGACCAGAGATGACATTTTGACCATCAAGTTTGTTCTTTTTCTTCAGAGTGACGCCCTAATTATCTATAGCATTATTATTTTTTTCTTGTTTCTTCCATACAATTGTTGTTTTTGAGAAATAAATGCATTAAATAAATGTGTAACCCTTGCAGTGGCTGGCAGGTTAATATAAGTCTAGACTGCTGCCTCTGGAGATGAACTCAAAACCAGTTCTTGGGCATTGCTGCAGTGGTAGAAGAAAAACAAACCATAGGGAGGTACAACATTGAGACAAAAGCTTGATTACAGAAGTCTGTCCTCACCGTGGGGGTTTTCCCTAAGAAAGAAGAAGGTCTGGCGTGCTGCTAGGGGCCACTTTGCAAGAAGGGGGACCTCTGAGATGTGCCTGGGTAACTCTGGAAATGTTAGCCAGAATAGAGGATGTGTAAATCGATTTTTTTCTTCAGAACTTTCCAGGGTAGGTTTCTGATTAAGCACGCCAGTCAAGTGAGAGCCATGCCATGGGTCTTATGATTTGAAAGAGCCTCAAGAAGGGTTTCACCATGGTATTTAGAAGTAGTGCTGGTGGGTCTGTGTAGACATGTTATTCCTAGGTTTCTGAAGAGGGCTGATAACAACAACATCAGAGGGTGTGGGCTGAGGAGTGACCTGCCCAAGTAGCCAAGTCACAGCAGAGGCAGATTGTCACTCTATGGCCATTTGGGCAGAGACAAGAATGGGTTTCAAACCACTTTAATCTGTAAGCCTAAGTGCTTTTCTTCTGAAGAGTAGGTCAAGTCTCCATGCAAAGCAGGTCTTAAATAAAGTTTATTTAACAGTAGTGAGGACTGAAAACAAAAATTGTTATTTTCACGTATTTTAGTTTTATGTGTGAGAAAGTTACGGTAAAAAAACAGCTTCTATGTTCCACAGAGCTGAAGTCAGTTTTCCACTTCTTTAGTGCTATATTCTCCACGTTGCATAGGCTAGAGCGTGTATGTGTAATCTAACTTCTGTTCTCCCTGGAGCCAAACAAGTGATGTTCTCCTAAACAGATTTTCTTTGTGGCTTAGGAAAATCACTTTCTTCTCCTCAGCTGTTCCATCTTGTTACATGGAGGCATATATCCTACAAGCACTTGCAAATTTCTGATTTTCCTCCCCTCCTTTTTCCCACAATCAGTTGCCGCCAGCCACTTCCATAAGTGTATATTGGCTTGTTGTCAATTTGCCTAGCTTAATCTATGTAAATTCATATAAATGCTTTTATCTCTACTCTCTTTCCCTTCACACTTAATTTCTTCTGAGATTCTCTGCGTCTACTCTGATTTGTGTTGCATGCAGTTTTGTTCCCAAGTTTTGAATAGATACATACACTTATCCTGTATGTCTTTGCTGCTACCTGATACCTGCAAATTCCGTGTCTTTCAAGCTGTGCCTGTTGCATTCATTTGCCCTTCTAATGAGGTTCTAGATCTTTTTTAGGAATCATGAACAAAACCCTTTCTCAAGCAGAAAAGTTCTGCTAGATTGATTTTCCCTTGTTCTCTGTGGAGAAGAGGACCAGAACAACATAATACTCAAACAGAAAATATGGTCTGACTGCATAGGGAGCAATCACCGTTCTTGCTTCCCAGCTGCAAGTAGCGAACTCCTGGCTCCTCAAGCCAAAAGACGAGGCTCTATTTCTGTCTAGAAAAATCCAAGCTGTGGGCTAGCAGAGGTGAGGGAGCTAGAGAGGAGCGATGATCTCAAGTTAGGACCTAGGGTAAATTTCTAGTTATCATTTATTCTGCTTTTGCACATTTTTTCATATCTGTTCCCATTTGTTAGTCTAGCATATGATGCTCCACAAATGTAATTTGTCCGCAGTCCATCTCAATGTTCTTAGTCATGTAAAAACACCTCTGGCCAGGGCCTCCTTCCCTGAAGCTTTCTTCTTTCTCAGCCCCAAATCCCTGGCAGAACAGGACAAACGAGAGACCTTCCTTCTCTGTCCATGTAGCTAATGAATACTTGGTCCCAAACAAACCTTATTCAAGGGGTTGCTTTGTGTTGCTGCTCCTGAACAGTCCTTCATAGTGTCTTGGACAGGGTAGCATGTGTCCTCATGGTGTTACTGAGGAATGGACAGCGAGAAACACTGGTTAAAACAAAGCAAAGCAAAAACCTCCTGAAACCAGCAAGCAAGAAAAAAAGAAGTCATCCGTGCCTTGGCTCTCGCTTCATTGAAAGAGGCGACTGTTTGCTTCCTGCTGAAGGTTTATGTTTTATGTAGACTGGTGCTTGACATGAGTATCATTCATATGCTGTGCTAGTCGATGATGGAGGAACTGAAGCCTCAAGCCCAAGGTGTTTTGTTTTTTTTTTTTCCAGTGTGAAACAGCAAATTATTTTTTATAATCTGATCTGCATAGATTGGCTTAATCTGTATCAATTTTTGTATATTTATGCAACAAAGAACACTTCCTCAGGGACTAACTTTACGCCTTTTAGGGGCCTACATCTCCATAGGAATGGCTTTTATCATGGAAAATCATGAGAAGTGTTCTCTAATTAAAAATACAGAGGGTTGCTTAGAAAGTCCAAGTATTTCTTTACCCATAAGACTGAAGTAATGGGCAGAGAGTAGATATGGCAGCCAGGGGTTTCTGCAAAGGCATTTGCTACATTGCTCTCATGAACATTTTTGTCATTTATAATGCACTCTTAATAGTGTATTGTCTTCTCACTAATATATTGATATGTCAGAATATATAATAATATGGTATATACATCATATATAGTGTACTATATTGTAGCATTTATTATAAAATAAAATAAGAGCAATATAAAATAATACTGTCAGAGATGGCTTCAGACCTTCAAGCACCTTTAAGGAACTTGTCTAGAGTATTTTCTTCTTTCTGGATGTATATATGAGCTAATACAGAAAGATGGCTCAAAGGTGGTTATGATTCTATTTTTCACCAGAACTAGGTTTCCTTTTGTATGCAGTTAGAATGCTGTATTTTGAAGCAGGTATGATCTCCAAAATGTTGTAATTTTGAAGACAGGTATTAGCCAAAATAGGAGTTTATTTAGCAGTAAGGGGAAACTCCTAATTTCTCAGTCACTGGGGTGAGCTGATGATGGAAGGAGAATAGGAAGGACATAGATAATCCATTGGTTTATCAGAAAGGATGTATTGTCCAGACCAAAAACTCAGAAAAACAGAAGGCAAGTCTGACAGTACCAGCAGCATCCGAAAGCGTCTGCATCTTACGCAGACTGCATCTTAAGCGTGCCCTCTTACAAGTTAAAATCTTTCCAGGAACACTTTATGCCTTTTCCTGCCCATGGGGGCAATGGGGTTCTCCTTGGCAGCTTCTTGTGCAGCTTCCTTCAGGTTAGTTTGGGAGGCTGAACCTGGATCTTTTGGCATCAGAAGTATAAGCTCACTGAGTTGCTAGAAGAGCAATTACATCAGCAGGTTGCAGCTTTAGGCTCTTGCACCAATTCATCTGCCAGCAATAGAAAACTTGTCCATTATCTTTCTATTTTAGAAATGTCCAGGATGTCTTTTCTGAGACTGTAGGTTTTGATTCTTTGATCTGAGAATATTTTCTGAGCAGTTCAGTGTGGTTTTAAAACTGAAGTGTTTTCAGCCAAGCTCTTTGCCAAAGGGAAATCTTTTCCCCAGGTGCTCTCTGCTGTTTAGGGAGCAATTTCCGTGCAAGCGAGGTGTACCGTGGGCAAAAGTTGTCCTTTCCACAGGCTGCTGTGCAGCAGTTGTTTGCTGGCTGGATTGCAGAGCTCTAATTCCAGATGCACAGATGATGTGGAACTAGATCTGGTTTTCAACATTTTTCTCATCCTGCTGTTTTGGTTTAATGTAACCTTAGTAAATGTAATAAATGTATAAGAAAGATACATTCTTATATAAAGTGGAAATTATAATAAAACTTAGATCAAAGGTTTTGGTAGAAGATGGAAGAGTGGTTTTGGCAGACACTGCAGCATAAGGAGACCTCGCAGATTCATTATGTCCCATGCTCTGTTCTCAAGGCATAAGTTATTTAATAACAAGCACAATCTTTGTGCTGATTTTTTTTTTAATTGACCCATTAATAATAATTTCATTATATGTTACCAGATTCCAGCATAATTTTGTATTTGCACAATCTGTTACAGTCCATGTATGCTTTTGCTTTCAAGATGGATGATTAAAAATACAAAGTTTAGTGTGTTTGCTCAGGCAATAAGAAATGCAAAATGACATGTAATGTATGACAATTAAGAGAATTAAGCAATTATAATTTCAAATGCAATTGGAAATGTGATCCAAAACATCCTCTTCTTGCAGAAAGACTGATGATCCTGGGTAGGAAACCGCGTAGAAAGAATCTTTGTATGGAGGAATTTGTTCCACATAACCATATTTTACTTTTCCCCTGACAAGTTCTTTGAAGATGCGTATTTTAATGGCTGTTGAAAATCTATTGAAGATCTGGAAGATAATCAGCATTAACAAACTTGCCTCCTCTGTACTTTTGCAGGATTGTCAAATGCAATCTTAATTTGCCACAGGCATTGTATGTTTATTAAAAATGACATTTTCCCATTTTCCTCCAAGCAGATGGCTCATATGTGCAAAGAAAACTAAGTTAGAGAACAAAGACTGTATGTAATGCTCTTCAATTGCAATATTTGTGAATTTTCTTGAAGTGAAGACCTGAAACAGACTCTTCCAATTGCTACCTGTGTGGCAAAAGTTTTTAATTAAAGTAACATCAACCTCCTGCATAATTTTTGGGTAACTAATTTTCAGATCGAGCACTTCATCTGTGTGTGTATGTGCAGTCATATACATATATGTGTATGTACACATATGCATGCATACAAACTTCCCATATGCTTGACAGTATTTTTTTCCCCAAAAGCCACACTTGCTAACTATAGAATGGGTTAAATTTATGCTATAGCCAATTTCTGTCCTTTATTATTAAGATCAGCTGTAATGTATATTAAGCTTGATCATTTTATTCTGGACACTTGCTTTACAAATTTAATTTAATACAGATAGGTTTTTTTTGAACTACACTACGTAAAGTCTTATGCATGCACAAGAGGAATTAGTGAGATTAGCGTCTGTGAGCACTCTGCAGGGGATTCAACATACAGCAATAATTTGGGTCACAATGCCTTATAAAGTCAATGGTAGTAAGATTTGTTTAGCATAAATTTAAGCTGATGCATCATTCCAACAAGCAAAACTTTTTGGACTTTTGACCCAGTAAGTATCGCTGGCAGATCATAAATGTTTGGTTAACGCTTCCTTCTGGAAAATCCATTCGTCTGCCTGGGAAGAGCCAGATTAGCCTCCTACATGGATGGCTAAGTGTAACCGAGGGACTTAGTGCTCGCCTGTAGGTCATGCATCAGAGCTAAGAGGTTCAAATACCAGACCTTTATTTCTTTGCCTCTTTCCTAACTAATCTCATGTTGTATGCACATCAGGTGTGTGTGTCTAAGGAACATTGACAATTAGTTTTATATTTGGGTATCTTCAAGTGATTAACAGCAAAATTGATCAGAAACTTTAATTTCTTGGTAAAACTGTGAGCAGTGCGTAAGCTCTTTGCAGAATCAAGAACTTGCTCTTTCGGTTTTCATACATTCATTTGAAATGCTTTATTTGCTTCAAAAGGATTAATCTTAATAGCTTTAAAAATGAAAGCCTAAAACTATCAGGAATTGTTGGCTTAGGACCTACAACAGGGAATTAGTGGCTTCCCACTCACCACTAATGAGTGGATTTTTTTTTAAGCTCTGTTTATTTATGAGCACTGTTGAATACAAATTCTTTTTAAACAAGTTATTTTAGGGAACCTGCTCTGCTTGACTTCAAAAAATATTCAACAACCATATTAACAAAATGCTATTTGCCCAAATAGCAGCGTAACTTCATCTCACATTAAAGAAAAATGCAGCATGCTTAAAGAAGAAAATATCTAGATTATTAGTAACTATAAACTTCTGAAAAGTTACCGCCAAAAATGAATCTTTTCTTAGCATCAGTTACTTTTTGGGCAACCTAAGATACAAGTACATCCTATCATTCACTGTCACTCTGTGTTCAATATACTACATAAACATTCCAGAAAAGTCATATTTAAGGTGGTCAGCAATTCATTTTACTGATATTGAAGACTGCATGCCTTAAGAATCTTAGAGGAAAAAAAATGTTCAGTTATTTGGGACAGCATAAGTGTTCCTCTGTAAAAGCTTCCTCTAATATACCAGTGTTATTCCTTTTTCATGCTGGCAAAAAGAAAAGAATTTTGAACAGAATAAAACCAGACTAATAGTGGGGTGAATCAGATCCTGTATTTTAATATATAAGGACAGAGGTAAAACAATTTTTTTTGTTCCTTGGCTTTTGGGAATTGAGCAGTAACACTCTTACTGCAGAGTTTTCTTCCAGAGTTCCTATTTTGAATCCACAATGTGTAAGAGAACACTATTTAGCCAAGCTTAAGAGATTTTTTTCAGTCTTCCACAACCTCAGGTTTCATTTTAAAAAATTATTTTTTGTCATTGTTAAGAAACAAAATTTTCTTTTTCCTGTAATGTTTTCATCTTCTCGACTTCATGCTTCTTCCCTCTCCACATTTTTCTGCTTTTATATTTTTTGGCCATGACGCTCTTTTCCACCCTTTTCGTTCTTGTCTTGCAACACTGGCGCGTGCCGTTTCTGGGGTGCAGCGTGCTCTGATGAACGTTTCTGGGTAACTCTGGTCAACGTGGTCGCTCCAGGCTAACGCTAACGCGGGAGCCCGGGCAGCCGCATGAGTAGCGGGTGAACTCCCCAAGCAGCCAGGCACTTTGCTTGCCCCTTCTGTGGACACGCTGGGATTCTTAAACAAGCACTTGCCTGCATCTTCTTTCTTTACATACCTAACAATCCTGAAAAGCAAATTACTTTTCACTGCAAAACAGAACTACGTAGCTGTGGCCATCTGTTGCTGCTTAGCAGGGGAGCAATTCTGGTCCTGGAACGGCGTATCAGAAAGGTCAACTAGTTTTACTTGCTCAAATTACTCCATTGACAGGTTGACCTGTAATTGTCTTCTTCCGCTGTAACAAATTAAAACTCAGTTACAGTGGGTAATGATTCACACCTTTATCTGTAAGATGGAGGTGGGATAATTTACTGCATTCCCGTTCCGTACTAGAATTGCCCATCAGATTAATTTGGGGAAAAAAATTAGACTGTGATAAAATGTAGCATTAAGTGGGTTGTACCCTAGCTTCTGCATTGTCCAAGTGGATATCTCATTGTGCATTTCTGAAGTGATGTATACAATAAAGAAGTGTTCCTGTTGGTGTTTTTGCTAAAATATGTGTACATACGCACACACAGAAGAGCTCATCATTGTTTGGCACTGGCAAAGGTGTATCTTGGGGAGAAAAGGCTCCAGATCATTACAGAAGGTATATAGAATAAATATATATGTAACATATTAATTAGGTGTTATATATTTACTGTATAAACATTTTTTAAAGTTTTAATTAGTGCATGCTACCAGAAAGTACTGAAAAGTGTTGCTGCCTGACAAGGAAGAGAATGTCAAACTTGTCATTGAAATAATTCAGGTTAAAATTGTAATATTTGAAAAATAAATATATAGAAATGTATTGAAAAGGGACCATTTACATGCAACATGCAATTGTGTGAGTATCTGCCAAAAAACTTGAATTGAGATATTTTCTGTATCCATGGTAATGACGCTCGATAAGGCAGGGAGCCTCCATTACATCATAATTACTGACAGCTCCTAACAACTTACCCAGCTCTGATGATACACACAGGATCAGCTCCCTCTCCTAGCATCGCTTTTTGCCCAGTTTTACCCATGCCTCTCATACAATGGTCAGCTCCCTTGAGATTTCTGTTCTGAGTCTCAAATGCTGGAAAGAAAAAAAAAAAAGGTCAAGAAATTATAAAACAGTGTCCATCAGGTGTGGATATGGTTTCCTTCAGATCCCTTGAAATGGTGACCTTGCCAGATCTCCCAAGATGAGCAGATTCTTTCCTTCTCCCCCTCAAAAGACTATTTTCATGTGTATTATCAACACTCCTTTAGATGTACTATGACATGAAAACCCCTGGATAGCCTGGACCCTCAAATAATTCATGGAGAGGCTAAGTGATCTGGAGAAGCAGCAAGTTCAGGAGTGGGGGAGATGACAGATATTAACCAGAGAGGGTTCTGAAATACACTTTTTTCAACCTCTAGTACTGCTGGCATGAAGGCTTTTGTTGTGTACTTCTGCTTTGTTTTGTTCCAGGGGGTAGCACATGGGTAATATATGTGAAAAGGATGGACCTTTTCCTTGCTTCTCCAGGAATGGTGCGCATGCTTCTTATTTTCCCTGGCCTTTTTTATCAATAGCAAATGCATACAGTTCAGATTTATGCTAGTAGGTTGTTCTGTTTTTTTGTTTTATTTTAAATTCTGAATAGCATATAGATGGCAACGCCATGATGTGACTGGAATGAAATATAATTTGTGTCTCCCACACACGCACCCCTTTATAAAGAAGAATGAAAATTAAAGCAGTTGAGGGTAGAAAACACAAATGAGAACTGGCTTTAAGCGTGTGAGTAGACTCGCTTATGTAAATCTCTGAATCAGTCTTCAGAGAAAGTACTACCGTGGAAAGCTATAAATATGTTTTAATTCTTTCTGAATGAGGATCAGTGTGAGGAGGTGTATCACTCCAGTTTCAGTTCAGAACAATTTTATTCCATTTTAATTTTAAACAGAGTTATTAAAGTTAGATAGTGCTCCCATTTCAAAGTACATCTTTAGGGTTGGTCAAAGCTAAGGTACAGTTATATTTCAGATGTAACTACTAGTCAAGCTCTATAGCACCTTTTACGGATTTAAATATTCTCTTGAGTCCCTTCCTACCTTGTGCCATTAGATGAAAAATTGAAACAAAAGCTGAACGGACTACAGTAAAATGGTTAAACTGGCAGATACGTACAGAAAATACTAAAACATCTTTAAAGCAAAATACTTCAGGAGACATTTTCACCAGCTTTCCTAACATCTTTGCAAATAGGTACTTTTAGTATACTTAACTTTCAGGTAGGAGTCTGTTTTAAAACACGATAGTATGGGCTCTGTCCAGTTGGGCATATACTTCATCAGAATTGTAGACGTTGGTTTGAAGGCACCTCTGGAGGCCATCTAACCTAAGTCCCTGCTCCAAGTTGCGCTCTTGCCCACCCTGCAGCGGGTCAGCCATGGCTCGACGAGCCAAACCTCAGAAGCCTCCGGCGTGGGCACTAGGAGCCACCTGCACCGGTGCTGCTCTAGCGAAAATGTTATTCCTCATGTCCAGCCGAATCTCCCAGGCTGCAGTTCATAGCTGTTGCCTGCTGTTACATCATCTGCCGTGACTGTTGTTTTGTAGCCCCTCTTTAGGGACTGCTACGTTGCCATTCAGGCTGCTCTCCTGCAAACTGAACAAGCCCAGCTCCCTCAGCCTCCTCGTGCTGGGCCGGGTGCTCCAGGCTGCTGACCAACCTGGTAACTGGACTTTTGCTGGAGACCCGAAGCTAGATAAAGTATTCCAGATACAGTGCCAAATAGAAGAGAATAATATCTTCCCTCTTATAGTCTAATTACATCTAATTACATTAGAGGCTAATTGCATCATGTCATAGTGTTTGAGAAATATTTGAGAAATACAGTAAGATATTTTCTAAAATAATGCTGTTCTTACAAGTTCCACAAAAAATGGGGTATGCTTTCAAGAAGTCTTGCCAACATAATCAGTACTACGTAGATGAAAGAAATCAATGCAGGAGTCTTCTTTATCGTAATCATAAAAAATGACTTTAAGATGCAAGACTTAGTTTCCTCATGCTGAAGTTGAATTTCACACTTGATTAAGTTGCAGAAGGAAGGGAACACGGGAGGTGGTTGCGGGCCAGTGTCGTCTTTGCTTTCTGGCTGTGGACTCACGAGTATCCACAACATACACATCTTGCATTGGTGTTTGCAGGGAGGGCAGTACAAGGCAGATCTGTGATATCTCTGTGCGTGCAGAATGCCTTCCGTCTCTTCCAGAAGAGGTGTTGGTAGTCTCCACAAAGGTATTGGAGATGATATGGGGGATCTGCTTCACTACTTCTGACATCCATTTTCAGTTGACTAATGAAATTGTAACATTATTTAAAAATTGTATTTTTAAAGCAGAGATTATTAATTATCAGAAAAATAGTAACTGCAGAACCCATCTTAATTCCATATGGTACACATTATAATTTTTAAAGCATTATAATATTTATTATAATTTTTAAGAAAACGGTAGATGCATCCTATCACAAACTTCACCTGTAAGTCATGTGTAAGCTGCGATGTATAAATTGTGTTTGAGCAGAATCTCTTCTATAACTGCTTCTAACCTCTGGACTTTCTTTGTAGTCCTTTGTCCAGTTGGACATTTACAATAGCTCTCATAATTTTAATAAAAAAGTGGAAACATATTTCCTGTTTTGCTTGTTTTTTTTTTTCTTTCAATTCAACTTCAAAGGAGATTGGTTTCCTTTAGAAATTTATTCCTTGTGAGCAACCAGATCAGAACTGGAGTTTAAATGAAATACAACTTGGCACAAAGAGGCAGAGTCAAATGTGTTTGTAATTACAAAACAGTTTAGGACTCAGTGCCTAAAATGGCTTTTCTTTTTTTTTTTTTTTGGGGGGGGG
>VXBL01000332.1:238024-318334 GCA_013400195.1 Aramus guarauna | reverse complement strand
TTTTTTTTTTTTTTTTTGTTAGGATAACAAGAAGGATCCTGAAAAGAGTGCTTTTTCCAATGATGTAACTTCAGTAACCAAAAAGATGTTCCTATCCCAGAAATCTTGTTCTCTTGGTACAAGATGTATGATAACAGTGGCATGCAGCCAACATGGTAGAAAAGCACAAGCAATCAGTGTAAGAAAAAATGTTAAAATAGTTTGACAGGTGCATAAGGATTTGTAAGTAAGTGTCCTGTTAAAGGAAGTATTTGAAAGAATATATTTTTGTGCATGGATGTTTTTCTGTCACATAACACATGGAAGTATGAAGGTTTTTGTAGGGAAGATGACAATTGGGCATAAAAAGCTGCTGTTGTTGACAGGGAGAAGCCAAGACTTGATGCATTAACTGTATATTGAATTATTTGGGGAATTATAAACTGTAACAGCACTAAAGGGGGAACCCCTCAGCCCCATATTTTATATAGTGAATAAGGTAACATGAGTAACAGTGAGAACAGGAGCTAGCCATAATAATAAAAATAAAAACTAAAGAAAACCATTGTTGATGAGAGGAGGGTGGAAGGAGAAATTGTACTTCAGACTTTTTTTACCCTCTGGATTCAGAGCAAAAAGTAAAAATTTCCATTTTTACAGGGAAAAATCTTCCCCTAATACACATCGAAAACATAATTTTCTGGAAGACAAAAAATAGATTTTTTTTAACATTACTGAAATTTTATTTATCCGACTATGTGACAGAATACTCCAGTCAATCTCACATCCTGCAAAATTCAACATGACGTAATATCTTACAAGCGGAAACAAGCAACTGAATGGCCAAGCAGAATCAAAAGTTTGTTTAAGATGACTGTGTTTAGAGTCATATTGAATAGAACAAGCTGTAGGGTATTCAAAGACTAGAAAGATGACAAGGTAAGAGTTAGAGAAGAAGAGAGGAAGGGATAAGTTAAGGCGGAATTTCCGGATCGGGTAGATAAGGTGGAGGGATCGATAAAGAAAAACAACTATCTCAGTGGTACTGACAGACTGAAAAAGTAGTGGGCAAGAAGGGGACGGAATAAAACCTGACTGGGAGGCACGACTGCTGGCATATTTCGTTTAGAGTGCTGATTTTATCTCCTCCTTGAATTGGAGGGAGCTGTTTGGGCAGGAGCTGGGTGGAGATGGGATGCTGCTCCTGTTGGGGTAGGTGAGCAGAGGTAGGTCTGCCCAGAGGGAGGGTGGCAGCAGGAGGCAGGGGGACCAGCACGACCATCCAGGAGGCTGTGAGGACGAGCAGGGATCAAAGCGCCGGTGGCAGAAACGACAGAAAAAATTTCCTAGAGACAGTGGAGGTTGGGCACAGTTTGCCAAAACTTGGAAGGTCACCGAGTTGGCCAAGACCAGGCCGGGAAGCAAGGACGTGCCTACATTTGCTGTTGTGAGAACAATAAAATTGAAGCAGACCCAGAAGTCGGCTGTCTGAACTATCTTGATGGATTCCAGTGATTGAGGGCATCTGTGTCAGGCTATTATTTCTTTCCAGAACATAATTCTACAATCAATATGTTGTATTAACACTTCCAGTGCTAGTTATGAAAATAAAATAATTTAAATATGTACTCAGGAAATTGTGTCTATCATCCCTTTCTCGGCTGTATAAAATAACCCATTTTTTGCATATTTGCTATAGATTCTACCTGGGATGTAGCAGTCCCTGTAGCTTTCAGGCTAACCTTCCCCTTCCCCTGCTCCAAAAGACAGACAATGCAGCCCAGTTAGATTAATTTGAATCCACCAGCCAAACAATTAATACATAAAAAATCTTCAGATTCAAAGTACCTATGCTTTCAATGCAATAGCAACTACTGATATTTAAAAATGTCTTGCTTGTGTGTGTTGGGTTTTTTTTTTTAAATGTTGGTTTCTCAATTTATTCCTTGAAAACTCCATTTGACAGAAAGCTTTCTGTTTCATAATTGTTTTCAGTGGCCACTAAAAGGTCCAATTTCTAAGTCTAGCTGCTGGTAAAAGCAAGTGACTGAAAAAAGGATGACTGAAAACAGTCTTCAGATAATTTTGCCAGATTACATTGGAAGAAACAGAATCTTCATAGGAAGCCCAGGATGGGAAGTTCTTTTCAAATAATGGTGGCAGTACCGGTTTCATGGCTCTTTTTGAGATAAGGCACAATACCAATGCTTTCTCCACCTCCTCAAACGTCCCAGTTGAGTTCGTAATGCTGTAAGGGAGGGTAACAGCTTTTCAATTTAAGAGGCTACTCACGTCTTTTAGCAAAGGCTCTGGTTACAGTAACGCACTCACAGGCTGCCTGTTAGTTAACGGACGTGTCTGCTTCGTGCTCTGAAGCACTGGCACTGCAATCGCGCGGATGGGGTAACCTGGTGAAGTACACGGAGCCCTTTGCTCAGCTCTCCTTCCACCACAGACCGGAGCGCAAGAGGACTGAGGGGACAGTGCACCCCAGACCCCCTTCCACTGTCAAATGACGTGGTTGGATGGTGACGGATGCATCTTACAAAATCATTAATGGCTCTTTCAGGGCTTCTTCATAGAAAAAATGTTTTAATACACACATGCGATCAACCTAACTTTGACCATCTAAAATTTTTCTGTTAACAAGATTGAAGGGAGAAAAGATTATGTCTAAGAAGTTTCAGTTGCAGTCTAATAAGATTTTACTGTTTTTTGGAACTCTTACTATATTGTCGCCTTCCAGTTGGAAATGTATTAAAGCCAGTTTCAAACTACATTTGCCTTGTGAAGTATCCTGGCCACTGCCTAATAAAGGTTATTGACCTGAGCAGGTCTTTGGGCTGACCCAACAGCTCACTTCTTACCAAGCTGCTGCTGTGAGGGACACGTGAACCTAGTTTACCAAGGCAGATGGGGTTTGCATTTTAATGTTGTTGTTTTGGTTTGGGTTTTTTGGTGGTGTTTTCTCCCCCCCTCCCAAATCAAAGCAAGTGTTTATTTGCAGATGTTTATCTTCTAGGATAATGTGATGTTTATCTTCCAGGAATGCAAAACACTACTGTGAGGCCTGTTGTTTTCATCCTTATCATTTCAGCATCTTTTTGAAAGTATATGAATATACATATCATGCAAATTAGGGTTTAGAAATCAATAAATAATGGTATGTGCATTACTGCAGATACAAATTTTGAGGTCAAGTTACAACCATTTTAAATTGTTTTATAAGCATCTCTCTTTACCTTGACAAAAATAACGAATTTTTGGAAGCAACAATTGTCATGCAAGCCACTCAACTATTTTACATAACTTGTTTTTGCTTTGTGATGCTATTTGCTATATCCAATATGGCAAATCTGTGCAAATGCAACAGGAAGACAATTTGCTTGCTAGTAATCCAGTTGTTCAGAAGGCCAGCCCTCGTATGACATCTCTCTAACTCTGCTTGTACAGTGTCTGGATTAAGCAGCGATTCCCTTACTAGCAGAAGCAAACATTAAGTGTACGTCACTTGGGAAATGAATTCAACTCGCACGAGCTTCTTACTCCTTGGGGTGGAGCTGTGAAACAAAGGAGAAAAAGTAATTGTACAAATAAGATCTGGACAGCAATTTCAGCCTTAAGAAATTAAAATCTGCCAGAACGTGTGGAGGGAGAAGAATGAGTGGGGTAATAGTCTGATATCAGTACTAGAGGCATATTGAGGCCGGTGACTTTAATAATGATGAATGTCTGCTGTATATAGAAACATTTATGACCTCATGCTGTAATGCAGGTTGTCCTTTATAAAAAAACCTGGATACATTAGGCAAAGGCTTGAAGTGATTTGCTTGAAAATATAATTTGGAGATCACCCCTGCGGAAATATTACAACAGCAGTGTCTTTGGAAGAAGAAATCAAACCAAATTGATAGCCTGGGGGAAGCAGAAGCTTTAAAATAAGATCATACGATCTTCAGATGGAATCAATGGTGTAATAACTTTTACAGAAACACAAGTAAATTCATAGCTACTGACTCACTGATTTTTCACTTCATATTAAATTATTCCTAACTGAAAACTGTTAAAAGGCTAGCAGTCACACAGGCAGGAGACTCACTGTTAGATGCTTCAATTTAGAATGCTTTCAAGCAACACTTTACAAAGAAAACAATTATTTTTGACCTTCTGGATGCCTTTTGGCTGATACACCTAGCTTTGAAGGACATTTTGCTTTTTTTCCTAGTGCCATAGCGGTGCCAATGACATTAGTTTAGTTGCACGAGGCCTCAGGGGGGTTAGATACAAACACAGATGACACTGTAATGTTTGGCTGAGGAAATTCTTGATTGCAACCTGATAGCATAATGAACAACAGAAGGTGTCAAGTGTTATTACAGTTAATGGGCCTCAGTTTTCTTGTCATGAGCTTGAACATATATAATCTCCTTTGCAGCACAGCTTCCATCACGACACAACAGAAAAAAATTTCAGGACTGTCAAAAACCTGGGCTTTGAGTTTATCTGGGTTTTTTTGTTGTGTGGTTTTGGGTTTTTTTTTTTGTTTGTTTGTTTTTTTCCTCCCCTCCTCCAGATGGAGAGGGATAGGTAAGTGAGAACATATCAGAATAACAAAGCCTGTAGAAAGAATTACTAGACTAGAGAAAAACACCAGCAGAAGGCAAAGGCAGCCTTCCAGTATAGCTCATGTCACATTGTGTATAGACTATCTTGTTTATGGCAAATGAAGCTTTGAAGTCAGCAGCAGCTGAAAATGTGATTGCAAGCATCAAGCCAGTGGTAGGAAATCAAATACTACTATGCAGAAATAGCCAGATTCCTGGGACTTCCAATATTCTTGCTGACTAAGAATGCAACTAGCATTTAAAAGCAGAGGTAAGGTGTGAAGGGCACAAGAAGACACACATGCAAGACTGGTTTCTTGTTTGAAAGAACAAGTGACAGATTCAACTGTACAGGTGACTGGTTCAGCAGATACCTAGCAATATGGGTTGAGACAAGGTGACCAAGATAAGGCAATAAAATCAATCCAGACAACTTACTGAGAGAGAAGCTACTTTAAAAACTTTAAAAAAGTAACAAAATAAGATCCTATAAAAAGCTGAATAAAGCAAACTGTAAACCTTTTATTTACAACTGAAAAAAAATTGCATTGTATTCCAGTAAAAGCAATGTGAGAAATAATAAATATGTCCTTTATGAAAGAAATTAATGTAAAGGACAGAAGCCTACTAGCCTAAGATAATGCTTTGCTGTTCTTTAGCCTGAATGTTTTGTGCAATTGGTATTTACAAAATTTTGTTATATCTAACTATGAATAAAAAGGGAAATAATAAAGAGATTGGAAATAAAAGGGACAAAGTTAACACAGCATCATGTAGTTTTGTAAGCTTCAAGTAGCTACCTGAACTGAAAAGAATTCCTCCAAAAATTTTACTTTCAGCATGTTGCCAGAAGTAAGCCCAACTTTACTACGGTAATTCTTTATTGCATGTGGCCAGAGGCACTTGCCAGCACTTAATGACAGAGACAAGAGATTTATAGCCAGGACATAAATACAGTGAATAGCAGCAAGGTTATATATAATGGAAGTGCAAGTCATGTACCTCCACAACCATAATTCTGAAAGAATAAACACCAAACTCTTCTCCTTAGGGAGTGATTTGAATTATTCCTATGGCCTGGTCATGAGGATAGTTTACTTACTAAAAAGACTTGAGCCTTGCCAAAAATGATGCAAGAAGAATAAAAATCAAAGCATAGAAGTATCTTGAAGGCAATCATGAAATGAAGAATATTACCTGGAAGAAAATCATGGGTCAATTGTAAAGTGGTATAAAAACCTCTAAAGACTTTACATCCAACTAATATTAATTTTTTTTTTTTTCTCCTTGTAGGGAGAGAAACAGTACAGGAGCTCCCCCAGTGAGCAGCTAACTGGGAAAGACTAGCATGTCACTGCTGTATCTTGAACATGAGTTTTTGTGGCTCTTGAATTCTTGAAGCTCACAACTTTCAGGTGGCCTGAGTGCAATTTTTATGTTGAAGCAAAACCACGCACCTGCAAACAGGCACAGATTGTGCTGAGTACAGTGGATCCTAGATCATAGAATCATTTTGGTTGGAAAAGGCCTTTAAGATCATCAAGTCCAACCACTAAACCACATCCCTGAGCACCACATCTACGTGTCTTTTAGATACCTCCAGGGATAGTTACTCCACCACTTCCCTGGGCAGCCTGTTCCAATGATTCACAACCCTTTCAGTGAAGAATTTTTTCCTAATATCCAATTTAAACCTCCCCTAGCACAACTTGAGGCCATTTCCACTTGTCCTATCACTTGTTACTTGGGGGAAGAGACGAACACCCAGCAGATACTGCAGGCAAGTGGACAACAGTGTTTTCCAAGCTCCTGCTCTATGGCTCACCCCAGTCCCGACCACTGCTACTTTGCAGTGAAATGGGAGATTGTTCCCAGGCAGGAAATACGAATTACTTCCAAGAGCTTGAATAAAGGCTTTGCAACCTGCTTCCTCGTTGAAAGGAAGGGCAGATGGCAGGTGATTGCTCCTCACAGAAAGCAAGCCAGGCAAAGGCTCTGCAATGCTGATGCCCACACAGCAGCAGGGCTGGCTGCTCCAGGGACTTCTCTACCCCTCAGCCAGAGCTGCTTCAGAGGGAAGAAATCTGTAGAGCTTTCCCACTTGTCAAGCTCTATATTAACAGAATTCAACCTGAGTTTGTAAATAGTTTCCTCTCTTAAAATAAAATAAAATAAAAAAACCCTTCACAAAACAAACAGCTATCTTGCCTAGCCTTAACCACAGCTGAACAGCTGTGAAGAAGCATTTCTGCTAATGCAGTGCCAGTCATGGCAGAGAAAAACAGCTTTTCACAGGTGGCTCTCATTTTCTGGGTTGCTGACTTGAGACCTCAGCGTTTGATTTGCAGAAGCACTGAGTACTTGCAGCTGCAGCTGAAGTTAATAGTAGCTGGGCTTTAAACATGGAAGAGTACCATGAAATAAGTCTTCTGAAAAAGCAGTTTTCAGCACTTTCAGATTGAGCACCCAAAATTAGTAGTAAGTGTGTGTGGTGGGGTTTACTTTTTTTTTTTTACTACTTTTCTCTCTGAGCCTTGTTTTAATGTTAAAGATGATGTAATTTGTTCTTGCTGTAGGTATGTTGTGAAAACTGATTTTTTAAAGTATATAAAGCAGGTAGATGTAATAATGAACTTATAGAGGAATTACAGAAGAAATTAATTACTTTCAGTATGAACTCACTTTGAGCTCACAGAAAGAGAATTAATGGAAGTAGAATACAGTAGAGTTGTGTGCTGGATCAAGTAGGACAGGACAAAGAGTAGCTATCATTTTCTCTTCCCTCTGTCTTGTTCTCAGATTCACGTGAAATGGTTTAAAAGTGTACTGGAAACTGTAAGGTCAGGTACAGTCTCTCTGTGTCGTGTCACTCATCTCACTTGAATTACTTCTGCGTTGCTGTGATGTAAATGAGAAGGAAAAGATCTTGAAGGAATGAAGTCCTTCACTCTAGTGCAGAGAGGCCCTATACTGTCATGGCCCATAACGTGGTCTCTAAGTGCACACAGAATATTATGAGCAATTAGTTCTCATGCAAGGGGCCTGCAGTAGTGCCAGGTGAGCACGGCAGTGAAAGCCTTGGCTTCAGAAATTGGTGGTAGCTTATAAATAACAGTACTGTAAGTATATAAAACATGGCATAGCGGTTATCCCTAGCTTTTGTGGTTACTGATGTTTTTGCTTTATTATCAGGACAGTGTAGGGACAGCGATACATCAAAGAATCATTGATGTGGCAATCTAATAAGGTCACCTCCTGTGATAGGAGGAGAAACCAACTGTGTGTCTGAACTGCTGGATTTCTTTTATTTGTTAAAATGTTAGAGGGGAAGAGTGACCTTGCAAAGGATAAGGAATCCTTAAAGTTTTGTGCTTACTTTCTTCTGCATACCTGTGGCTGATGTAAGAAAAGCTGTAGCTGATTCTGATTAGTATCCAATTGCAGTCAGCCTGTTTATGATTGTTTGTGCTTAGGATTTTTATAGCAGTTTTGCATTGCAATTAGTTTAGAAATTGGAAGGTGAGTTTTGATAAATCTGCTTGTATTGATTGAAGATTTCCCCTGGCCTTTGGAAATTACCGTCTTCATTATAAGTCAGAAGAATGAGGCAACTATCTGTGTTTCATTTCTTAACCCATAGTAGACTGAAGTGTTGATGAGAGTGGGTTTCTGGTAAGGAGCCAGGCTGACCACAGGAAAAGCTGAAGTGCAAGCTCGCCTCTTGTGCTCTCAGCCCTTCGCTAAGGGCCAGCCAGGGGCAGAGCAGCCGTGTTTGGTGCTCATACTGGTACCCAAGGGTCAGACTCCCATACTAACTTTTAAAGCTCTTGCCCACTCTTCCTTCTTTATTCCTAAAGCTTTATTACTGCTGTGATATCAGCCTGCAGATTGATGCAGTTTTTATCTCCATAGTTTATCAGTACAAAAGTCACTATAGATTTAGTGATCCTACTGAACCTGATGCCTGACTCTTGTGGTTTAACCCCAGTTGGTAACTGAGCACCACGCAGCTCACTCCCCCCAAGGGGATGGGGAGGAGAATGGAAAGAAAAACTTCATGGGTTGAGATGAAGACAGTTTAATAGGATAACAAAGGAAGGGAATAATAATACGTATAAAACAAGTAATGCACAAATGCAATTGCTCACTACCTGCGGAAAAAACCCCGATGCTCAGTCTGTTTCTGAGCAGCAAACATGCCTCCCGGCTAGCCTCCCCAGTTACACTCGGAGCGTGCTGTTCTATGGCAGGGAACATCCCTGTGGCCAGCCTGGGCCAGCTGTCCTGGCTGTGCTCTCCCAGCTTCTTCTGCACCTGGCAGGGCGTGAGAAGCTGAAAAGTCCTTGACTTAGTGTAGACACTACAGCTACCCAGCAACAACCAAAAACATCAGTGTGTTATCAACACTATTCTCATACTAAATCCAAAACGCAGCACTATACCAGCTACTAGAAAGAAAATTAGCTCTTATCTTGGCTGAAACCAGGACACTAATAAATATGATGTCTAGCGAATGTTTCCTAAAGTGGAACAATTTTTCATGCTAGTGACTAAACAATTCAAATATTGAACATCAGCAGGATTTTGCAATCTAAGAAGTCAAACCCAATGTTATCTAGTCCACCACAGATAAAATTAAAAAAGTATGAAAGTACAGATGGATACCTTTAAACCAGTGAAGTAAACCATTTCTGACATTGGCAGTATGTTCCTGAAAAGCTTATCAGCTTTTTTAATTACCAGCAAACTGAGTATACTTTAGCAGTTCTCTGCAGAGGCCACTGTAAACCCTGGATAATGATTCTGAATCTTCCTACCACTCAGTGTTTCAAAACCAGGATTTTGTTTCCCTGGATTTCAGCTTTGAAACGATTCCAAATGTCGCCCCATGCAGCGGGATGACAATACCTGAAAACTGGGACAGCACAGTCACAAGAAAGATTGCATGCTTTCACTAAAGTGCAAGTGAAGGAGACTTTCTAACTCCTAGTAATAATACTACCTCAGATGGGAGAATAAATTCTGCCAGCTTTTCTTATTACTTTGCTAAGCTATATTCTCTGAAATGAGTCACCGTCAATTCATCTGGTTTGACCCAATTCAAATTAAAGTAGAAGTTCATCTGCCCTGATCTGATCAGAAGCTACACAGCTCTCTGGTAGCTGTAATGGTTGTGGAAAGGAAACTACGTGCAATAATTAAGAAAAATATTGTATTACGCCTACTGCCTTGCTCAGAAATGTATATAACATTATGTCAGCATACGGCTTTTTTACATGCTGGTTTTTTTTTTTTAATATAAAGAATCCTTGTTGCACCTCTTCCTATAAAATTTCTTCAAATCCTGGCTGCTCTCATTCCTGTTGTTTCTGCTTCTGTTGATGTTTGTCCCCGAAAGACTTTCACACTGGCCAAACCTGTCAAAGTTTGCAGGTCAGTTGCTGGTAAGCTAAAACTCACGGTTCTCACTGGTTTCCAGTCCTGGCCTGTCCTCAAAGCACTTACTGGGGTCCTGTAGCATTGCATCAATGTTTTTCTACATCTGCCTGTAGTGCTGTTGGCAGTCAGCTGGGATTCAGTGAAGAAGGGAGCTTTTTAATACCCTGTCACATCTTTGCAGATCTTAAATGTTTTCCTTCTTCAGCTTTTTGTTACTGTTGGATTCATAAGCTAATTTGCTGTGGACTATAAACTGTGGGTGGTGAAACAAGGTGCAGTACAATCCTGCTGCCGGCTCCTTTGGTTGGTGAATCTTAGTTCTGCTGTTCATTGTCTCTTATCCCAATTAGTCTGTGCAATAAGTTCTTGAAAGCTGCGTATGCTTTGCCGTTAAACAAGTTCAAGTTATGCTGATGATGACAGGTAAATTGGAGAGAAGAGAGCTGGAAGGGACTTTGAGAGGCTGTGTTTTCCATATACCTGTCCAAATATAAATGGATCGATTGTAACTGTCACTGCCTATAAGTGTTTGTCTAACCTATTCTTAAAAATCTCCTATGATGGAGATTCAAATCCTCTTCCAGTCATATATTCTACCAGTGTTAGGCATAGGAAACTTTTTCTACCTTAAATCTGTGATGCAAGCCTATACTTTACTGCCAGCAGATGTGGAGGAGAAAATGATACCCAAGCTCCTTTAATTTACCGCTTACATACTTAAAGACTCTGATGAATGATTACTAATTTTCACTTTCCGGGACAAACTGTGACAACTCCTTTAACCTTTCCTTACAAGCTCTACTTTTTAGTCTTCTCCTTGGTCCCGTTACTGGCTGTGTGGAGAATCTGGGTATTTCTTTAGTTTTAGCAGCAACAACTGGACATTCTGGTAAAAACCTTGCTAGAGCCGCACAGAGCAAAAGGACTGCTCCAGTTGTCTTATGGGCAATACTCTTCCTTGTATATTACAGTATGGTGCTTGCTTTTTTTTTAATTAAGGATATAATACATCATCAGCTGAAAAGAGATCAGCACCTGCCCCTTTTCTTTTTTCCTTGGCATAGTAATTTATCCTACATCTGTAGATCTGAAAATGTAAAATTTGCATATGTTCTTACTGAATTAAAATAGAGACCTGTGATTATTATGGGAGCCCCTAGAAGCTTAGCCAAACTAAGCTGTTCAGTGGGGACTACTTTTCTTTCTTCCTTCCCCCCGCTCCCCCCCCACCCCATAAAACAAAGAAAAATAGTGCTGATTTTCAGTCAGTTGGATGTTGGTTGTGTTAGGCTTATATATTTTTTCTAACGTATTAAAGATTAAGTGTCAGAAGATCAGCTCAAAATATATTTGACAGGAGCCTGTAATTCAGGGGAGGACTTACAAAGGCTCTGTTGTCAGTTTCACGGGGAAACAAATGGCATTCATAGACCCCTATTTGTACAAGTGCACATGGATTTTTTTGATGTACTTATGGTAATAAGGCAGGGAATAGAGTACTTGGTCCTTCCTAGCTCTTCCTGAAACCCAGTCATGTCCTTCAGACTGAGAAGACATATCTGTTCCTTGGCTATTTAAAACGTGTGCATCTATGTTGGCTACATTACTTCAGACCAGAAATTATCTCTGTTACACACTTGCAGATTAAATCTTATGATTAAATCTTTAATTTTGGAACTTGTTAACAAAGCCCTGCCACTGAGTCTGTGCGTACAGTCAGTTACCCAGCTGAGTGACATTTGGGATATGGTATTCAAGAAGTCATCTGCAGTAACTGACTTCAGGCTGCCTGCACTGAGATCTTAGCAACAAGTATCTTTAGTTCAGATTAGCAATTTAAGGAATACTTCTGAAAAGAGTTTGATAACCTGTATTTCAAAATAATGTATCTTTTTACTTCATTGTCTGATAGATTCTTTTTTTCTTTTACAGTATGTGCCTCCCTGTGTGGGGGGTGACATTTCAAAAATAACATGACAAATTTCTCACCATTTTGGATTGTTTTTGTCTAGAAGGCTAAGATCAGCTATTTGTTGCTATTTACTGACAGACATCTTTAATCCCATTGAGCCACTACATAAGCAAAGAACGACAGAAAATACAAAAGACCTTGAAGGTTTTTGCGTCTATGACTTCAGTGATTTTACTGGTGATGATTCTGAGGTTCTTGGATCTGAGTACTGGTGCTACCTGAGGTTCCTGGATCACTTGCAGTGAACATGAGAGAATCTGTAGTATTCCCCATAAACTCATTACTCCTTATGCAAACAATTATTCTCTACAGTTGTGCTTATCTTTGCTGCACTAACAATTTTTGTTAACCTCTTAGCATTGATAAAGCAATTTATTAGCTACTTCTGTGAAGAAAATCTCTGTGCAATATGTCCTTCCTTCTGGATTTCCCCACCTTCTAGAAAATAATTCCTGCATTTAACTGATCTTACTGAAGCAGTGAAACAGACTTTTCCCTGTCACCTGTGTCCTTCATGTACCAAGCATGTACGGGGTTATCTGAACCTCTGAGCCAGGGCAGAGGAGGCTAAAACAAAATATACAAAGCACTTAACTGGGAACAGGGGGAGCCTGGCGATGGCTCAGAGTTCTCCTCACCTAATCTGCCTTACTAAATCTACATTCACTTTTTAAGTAGAAAAAATACATATGAATCGGCAAAGGTTTTAGAAAGACTCATAGTTTTGGGCTCTGGATCTCAGCCTTAGGGAGAGAGTCCAACCTTGCTGATAAGAGGATTTAAGGTGGGGAAGTAGAAGTACTGGCAATTGAGCAACTTGTGTAAAATAATTCAGTAGCTCAGGAGTAGAGCCAGGATTTAAAATCTTGATCTCGAGTATGACAATTTAGCTCTTAAATCACGCTGTGGTGCAATGATGTACTTGGAAAACAAACTAGTGCTGATTCTGAAACAATACCAGCTAATAAATGTGATGGAAAAATGTTTGCATAGCTAGTCAGTGCATTGCCCAGAATGAACTATATGTGGAAAGCTGCAAAGACAAAAATGTTTAGGGGCATCTTGCAGATGGTAATTTACGTAAGGCTAAATTAAGCCGATGCAGTAAACTGAGTAGAACGGAGCTGTATACTTCTCCAAAAGACCTGTAAGAATGCACGGCTTACTCTCATTTCCAGTGGTGACTTCCCGGTTCCTAATGTCCCTGTTTCAGAGACAAGTTACTGCCCCTCCAGTCCGCGAGTCTTGGCATGACTTGGTGCCCGAAGCGTTAACAAGCAGAAGCCGTGCTCTCTCCCCGTCCTCGCGGTGTGCTAGGCACGCCGGTCTCTCGCTGTGCCCCTCTGTCCAAGCCGAGGTCTGGAGTGTGGGTGAAGTCTTGTTCCTTGGCTGTACGTGTTCAGGACAGGCGTGATCCAACCTGTACAGTCCAGGTAGAAGAATTTGGTACCGCTGTGTGAAGTCTAGCAGCTGACTTGGTACCCTACAAACATAGGAGATGCGACTTCCTCCTGAGAAAGTGGAGTAGCTTTTGGAATGAAATGTGGTGAAAATTGGGAATAACGCATACCTGTTTGTTCTAAAACCCAGGAATCTTACCTTAGTTAAACCTAACATGACATGTGCAATCAGTGATATTTATAGATAGAAATGTGATACAAATGAAACTTTAGACAAAAAACATAGTGCTGAACAGTCTTTTTCTGTCTTCCTAATCCCCTGGCTAACCTTTTAAATTAACATTTGTTTAATAATTGGATTAAACAGAGTAAAGGAAATTTTTGCTTAATGGAAATAAGTGGAAGCAATGAAGTGAAACATTTAAAAATAGCTCCGACAAAAAGCTTTAAATTACATTGTAGAGAATGGTGGAGAAAAGACAAAACAAACTAACATGGACTTGTCTCATGCTTGTTCATGTATATATGAAATAGGGATCTCTTTATTCCTCTAAGTTCTCTGTATTTGTGCAAGAATATATATCAAGCTGAGAATATACACTAGCTAGGGTTTAAGTAGATAATCTTATGAGGTTCTTTAGTCCTGCCATTCTAAACTAGGTTAGGTATGTACTAGAGTATGTTTTCTATGTTAAAGTTTTACATTTATCTATGTAAACATTTATCTTGATTACAAAATTAACTGAATACAAAAGCAATTAAAATTCAGTATTCTGTCATAAACTAGAATCTAAGAATTATGGGGATTGGATGAGATTGGTGGGGTGGTTTTGTTTTCAATTTGTTTAAATAGCAATGGTGATTTACCTAATTACCTTTGTTGATTTCTTGTTAGAGATAAAAAGCAAATGTCTTCCCAGCACGCGTGGCTTTCGCATAGCATTAAGATGTGATTTCCTTCTAGTAGCTGGCCTGTAGACCTAGTAATTTTTTGTCTGATCCAATGAAGGTAAATTGGAAAAGTTAATAGGAATAAGCTTTATGGTATTTAGAGAGATAGCCTGGATGCCAGCCTGGTGAGATCTGTCCAGATCCTTAGACTAGCTAGAAATGTGTGGGAGAAAAGACCTGTATATTTACTTTTGTATATGAAAGAACAGATTTCACTTGAGACACAGAAGGAAAAAATGCAATATGTAGGGTGACTGATAAAAACTACTTTCTCCTCAGCCTTGTTTTTATGTGGATTGTAGTCAAGTGGTAACACTTCAGTAGTTCCTGTCTTCTGTAGAAGACCTACAATTGCCTCAATGCCGCTGGCACCCCAAAGCGGCTGATTGCCATCACATCTGGTCTCAGTCAAGAGCCAGTGATAACCTACATACACTTAGTCTGCTAAAATATTTGTATCATGTTGTTTGTTGTTTTTTTTTCCCTATTTACAGTGATATAAATGGTAAGATTCAATGAAAGATGCATTCCTTGCTGCTGCATAAAGCCAAATAGTCTCCAAAAGGGAAGGAAGAATTTAGGTGTTCATTGCAGCAAGGAGTTGCTTAGTAACTGGTCCAGCGCAGGGGATAACATTTAGTGTAGTAAAGAAATACTTGCATGTCTGTGGGAAGAGACTGACCAGACTGTCTCCTGTGTCAGGCAGGAATGGGAGTATTGGGGTAACAGAGAAAACTCCTGTATAATGGCTCAAAGGAGAGCTAGGCTACAAGAGCTTGCAGATGGCACGAGGGATGGCTATATGCCCTGCCATCTGAAATTCTGATTGCCACTCCCTCAGGAGGGACAAGTAAATCAACAATAGAAACAAGTTTTATAAAAGAATATGAAGCTTTTTTTTCTTTTTGAGGTTTTTAGGTTTTTTTGTTTGTTTTTTGTTTGTTTGTTTGTTTTTTTGTTGTGTTTGTGTATTTCTCTAGACATTTCCATCTCCCTTCTTATTTGGTATTCAGCAATGGGCTGACTTGGTTCTAACTGTAGCTTTATAATTTTTCCAAATATAAAACATATATATATTCCAAATATAAAACACAAACCCTTTTGCTTCTAAACAATTTACATTTCTATTAGATGTATGAGATCCAATGAAATATATACATGCTGCTCTCTACTGAGATTTTGGAAAAATCTGATCACTTCTGTTACTCTGTCTTCTGATTTATTTAATCTAAATGTTTTTAAGAATCAGTTCTGAGCATGCTCTCTTCATTTTTACATAATTGGGGCATACTTATCATTATTTAGAGATTTGGGTCCCTTAAAATAAGTTGTTAAGCAACTTTAAAGCCTACCTTCTCAAAATTTCAGGAGAGAACTAGACATGTGAATCGCTTTGACATTTTTGAAAATATTGCTTCAATCCTCTCTTTCATCTTGTAATTTTAAAGGATTAAAGGCTTGACTGTCCTTTTAAGTCACAAGCCTGCATTATCACTGAAAGTAATGGCACTGTATTTCAAGATGCATAGAGCCATCTATCCTTAGAAGACTTCTGCAAGTGTGCTTGTAAGCTAGATAGATACAAAGATCATCCTGAGAATCGGGTTGTCTGTGGAGACATGGGCAGCTCCAGGAGTGCTGGTTTTGGGAAGCGAGGCTGTAATTATAAAGCCTTTTTTATTTTTTTCAGTCAACTGTTTCAAAAGATCCTGCTATTGGGTGTGGTAGCAGATAAACGGAGAGACTCCCACTCTTTGGGAAGAATAGAAGGGAGGAGGTAGGTTTGGGGCTTGCTTGGTCTGAGGTACCACAATAAATACACTCTGATAAAAGGTAACATAAAAAACTGTTGGTTGGCTAAAAGCACTCAGGTTTGCTATCAGAATAAGGTGATAACAAACATGTATATTTCAAGTGAAAAAGGACACTCAAATACATTTTTTTTTTTTTTTCCCCCAGATCTGTTTAAAATATGTGCTTCAGTGCCAAAGTAGTATTAATGTTTATGTATCTCTCACTAGTTCTTAATGTTGTATGTGATATTACTGAAACATTTTATCTCATCCTGGCCCTTTACTTTCCCAGAATTAGTTGTGGTGTTGATGGATGTCTTTTGTGTCCAAAAGCATCTTTAACAGACCTCTGACTAAAGAAGAGCATTCATCCAGCCATATCACTGGCCACCGCTCTTCTCAAGCACCTTGCTGCAAGGCCCTCCAGTTCTTTCCACAAACATCATCTTACCTGGAGTTGCTTGCTTACGGTGTCCTTGACTTTTGCAGTTGCCTGGTTTACGTCTCCTCTCTTAAAGATAGTTCCTCAGATATTCCTTCCTTCTGCTGATCTGTTTTTACCTCCTTCCCCTGACCTCTGTGCTCATCCCATCCTGCTCTGCACCTCACCAAACCTCCAAAATGCAGTATCAGTCCTCCCATACACTGCTTCTCCACAGCTGGCCTTCCAGATATAGCTTTGATTTTCAGTAAGAAGAGAAGACATTTAGCTACCTTGATTTAGTCTATATCCCAAAGAATATTTGTAAAACAAATTGTTCCTCGTCTTTACACTGGTAGAGAAGTTTTATTGAAGAGCGAGGAAATGATTATACTTCAAATGACAGATAGAATTTTAAGTCACAAACTAAATCTCATTATAAGTGCTTCAATTTCAAATCTTCGTATCACTTCTGCTGCAGTGAGGGAGTCGTAAGCTTGTGTGTTGTTTGCTACAGCTCCATACAGCATATAAGGGAGCCTGGAAAAGCTCCGTATTATGTTGTTATGCAACATGCAGCTATTAGATTTTGTTAAACTCTGGCTGGTAGATTGGTCTCTAAAAAGAAATCCTTCCTTCCCTATGGACACTTACAAATTGTGACAAAACGCCTCTTCATTTCACCCTTGATAAGATAAATGGAAGGAGATCTTTAAACTTGTTAGGCATGACCACCTACTGTAGCCTGTATAGGTACACTCACTTAGTTTATGGGTTGGATTAGTGAGGATGGCCATAATTATAGTATCTTGTCCACAAAAAGGTTGATAAATGTCCCTACTTCCAGCTACTATGCTGGAGAAAGAAAAAACAATCCAAAATGTTGCAGGAGGGCTGATGTTCTCAAGGAGAGCTTTTGTTTTAGAAGACTTTCTGGAGGAAAGACTAACATCTTCTGGAGACTCTGATTTTGTTCTTTTGGAGCTCTGCCTACTTAAAGACACGCTCTTTCAGGATCCTGCAGAGACTAAAGTCTCACACTGACCAAAACGTGCTAATACCTTGAAGTTATTTTCCTACTACTATCTTTCTTCTGAATGCTGCATTCTTATGAGGCTGGTAAGGAAACGCAAAACATCCAGTGTCCTGCATCTGCCACTGGTGGATTCTTTATCTGAATGAAAATGCCACTCCATTGTACTAGAGCTATAAATTTTCCCTTGTTTGCCTACATTTATTTAAAAAAAAGGATATGGAAGTAGCAAATCTTGGCAGAAAGGTTGCAAACCATGTATTTTAATATTATTATTTTTTTTCAATTTCAGTTATCTTTTCTCTATAGCTTATATTGACTTTTCTTGAGGCTAGATAGTTCTGTCAACTGACTTCAGGCTGTCTCACTGATTTGAAAGTGATGAATTTTTAACTTAAATCAGTTATGTTGTGAAGTTGGGATCTAAAATTCACTAATAGCAATTTATTTGCGCTCTTAATTCAGGGTGCAGATCTACTACAGCTAATTGTATTCATGCTTTGTGTACAATCAGTGAGTTATTTGTTATAATGATGATGGATGTACTAACTTGAAGAAGGATTTGGGGATCACTTGATGGCTGAACAAACAGCTGTGATTCTTGAGTGTATGAGAATATCAAGCAGTAATAGGAACATTTTATAGCTATTCTTAATGGAACATTAAGACCTTTACTCTAAGACTTTACTCAGTTCTGGTTGATCCATTCAGAAAAAAAAAAGCTGGAAAAGATACAGAGAGAAAAATAAACAAAAATCCCCAATAAGAATGATGTGGCATTTGGAAAAATAACCTTAACATGAGAGAAAAAGAAAGTCTATTTATTTTATTGAAGAGCTGCCTAAGAAGTGACCTGATCACAGCCTGGGGCAGGATTGTGTTGGGAGTCTGTTGTGCAAGGTGGAATTGGCTGTAAACAAGAAGGGAAGAAACTCCTGCTGTCCAAACCACCAGACACCCCCTCGGTGACCGTCTTTAACTTACAGGCAGGTCTTGATTTGGTAGGAAACTCCCAACTTTAACAAAATCTGGTAAGAAAATTATTTCATACTGTTGTTTCAGTAGGAGTCAGAGGATTTATAGGCTACAGACAGCATAAACGGGTAACAGGCATGTGACATTAAACAGTACGCTTCTACCCACTGAAAGATAAAAACAGAATTACAAGTGATTACTGAAATTAAGAAGCATCCTCTGAGATGTCTGTCGCCTTAATTGAAGTGCCTTTGTGAAGAAATTGGCTTTTAACAATAACGTAATTTTTTTGATATATGGAAAGGGCATGTTCATGCAACACTGTCACAAATTTGGCTTAATGATTAGGAAAACAGAAACTCCCTAAAGTTCTGATTCTCGTAAGGAACAAAAAACCCCAAAACGTGCAAGAACAGCAACCCAAACCTCTACCTCCAGCAAATAAATTATCTGTAACAGAACATCCAGTCTGGAAACACTGCAGAAACTTAATTTGATGCTTAATTAATACATCTTTCTGGTTGTATTCAGTCATCTCAGCCTACTGCAGAGAAAAAAAAAAAAAAAGTTTATATTTGTTAGCCACAGAGAAATAGCATAGCTTCCAGAGTGCTCACTGAATTTTCACCTCACACACTGTGAAAAGAATTATTTATAAATTTCTGATCAACTATATTGCATAAACACAGAGATGGCATCGATAATGCCAAATACCCACGGACAAGACCTTTCATGATGATTGCTGATTCCTAAATCAGAAAAAATTCAATTGAAATTATTACTCCACTCTGAATTTTCAAGTCTGGGTCACAGCTATATTAGTAAAAACTGAACAGATATATTGTGACCCAAATTATAACAGGGTAGAGATCCAGAATTCCCTGTTTATGTGGGGAAATTTTTTCTTTGTGATATCTGTTACTAAAATTATTTGATTGAGCACAGGGTGTGTTTGAGTAAGATCTGTCCCCAGTGTGTAGAAGATGGCCTCTTTGGGGACAGTAAAGTGCATTTGTGACAGAAGATCTTGGAAGTAAAACTTGGAAGCTTGTGGAGCTGGTAAGGGACTACATTTCTAATGAATGGGTGGGAATGGAAATGAATCAATGTGGGAGAAAAAAATTCTTAAATTACCATATAAAACTATTGGAGAGTGTCCAAAGGAGGGCAACAATGATGGTGAAAGGTCTCGAGGGGAAGACATATGAAGAGAGGCTGAAGTCCCTTGGTTTCTTCAGCCTAGAGAAGAGGGGACTGAGGGGAGACCTCATCATGGCCTACCGCTTCCTCACGAGGGGGTGCGAGGGTGCAGGTGCTCATCTCCTCCCTCTGGTGAGCAGTGACAGAACCCGAGGGAATGGCATGGAGCTGCAACGGGGGAGGTTTAGGTTGGATATCAGGAAAAGGCTCTTTACTGAGAAGAGGGTGGTCGGGCACTGGAACAGGCTCCCAGGGAAGTGGTCACAGCACCGAGCTTGACTGAGTTCAAGAAACGTCTGGGTAACACTCCCAGTCATATGCTCTGGTTCAGCTGGTGCTGTGTGGAGCCAGGAGTTGGACTCAATGATCCTTATGGGTCCCTTCCAACTCAGGATATTCTATGATCCTACCCATATCCACAGTTAAGGAATCAAAATCTGAGTTGTATAAGCCTACACAGATGCTCTCCAACCCTTTTGTGTGTGTGTGTTTAGGAAAATTATGTACTTTTTCCCTATTGGAATGAGGTCAGAAAATTTTCAGTAAAATATCTTCCAAGTAGACTCTCAGGAGTTGGGAGAGGAAGGAGGTCAGGCTGCTGCCAGTGCTGCAGTCACATTTTGTTATTACCTGTGGGTGTTTCGCCCTGTTCCCCACCTGCAGGTGCAGGGACGCGGTGGGGGTCACATTTTGGGAGCGGTACATGCTTCCTGGCTGCTATGCAGCACCACAGCTGCTACGGTTTGGCTTGGGAGTCTGCGCTGGTGGTGTGAGAAACAGAAATGAAAAAATAATGCAGATGGCTTTTATCTACAGCAATGAAAACATCTTAAGTTTGTCCACCGTTTCTATGGCAACCATGCCATCATATAGTCTCCCTGGGTAACAGGCAGGAGGAGGAGGATGCTCAGAGTCTTGAAATATATAAACCAGCATATTCTTATGAGAAATTGTTTTGCTCAAAAACCGAATAGATAAGGGTGTTTTTTTTGAGAACTGCATCTGTGCTTGCACTTGTACAGTCTCACAATGACAGTGGCTCTATTGATAGGACTGTCAGCCATTCAGAAAGCCATGTATGAGAAGTAAGCCCCTATCGCATCAGGTGGAATTATTCAGAGGCTTGTGACACCTGGATAAAAGGCTAATCTGCACATTACATCCTTTCTGGTTTTGGGTGTAGTCCATGCATATTCTGAATCTGGGTGACTGTGAGCCACCTGCATTGGAGGCTTCTCTGCCTTTTTTTGTCATCAATGTATACTCAAAAGATACCCATCTATTCCTCATGCTGCTAATTTATTATGTAATATTATTTAGTTTCAGTTTTGTGTTTTAAAGGGGGGGGGGGAAGGAATAATAAAAAAAGGTATTTTCTACTGACAGGACTGGACCTGGGTGCCAGCTACTGCACTCTGAGCTGGGGAGAAGATCCTTCTGCTGGAAGAGCAGGCTGCACGCTGCACTGCTCTCGGGGAAAGGGTGCAAATGGGCAAACTCTGTGGGGGCCTGGGAGGGGGCCACAGAGGAGCTGTCATGCATGGCAAGCAAGGAGCTTTGCTCACAGGGGCAGACCAGCACAGGCTGGACTTGGGGGTTTCCACCTTGGGACCCCAAATTGGCTTCAGTCATATCAGCACATGCCCCTGTTGCCTCGAATTCCTCGTCTGTCCCATCTCTGTCCCTTTCTTCTTGCAGTTAGACATGGGAGGGGTGGGGGCTGTGACTGAACCTTATTCCATCAGATTTTCAAGTTTTTCTTTTTGACTTTGGTTACCCTCTGCCCTGCCTTGCCCTTGCAGGTGGCAGCTCAGGTGGCTCAGTTCCTGAGCATAAAGCCTTCCTATTCAGCTGGGAGCCCAGAAGGTTGCTCCACAAATATGTGAAAGGCTGGTTTTCATTTACATGAAATTATATTATACATACATAAATATGCAGTGCATATTTATCATCTGCAAGGCACATGTACTGTATCTAAAAGATCCTGTACAGAACTAGTAATTTTTTTGCCTTTAAAAGGCAAAACTCCCAGGAAATGCTCCACTTGTGCTTCCTACAAAACTATGGCACACAAAGGTGGACATGGGAATTCACAACTCCAGCAGCTCAAACAAATGCTGTGGACCCAGTGGCCACCGTTGACTGAGGTTGAAATAGTTTGACCTTCTGTTATTCTGAAAATCTTGTTTAGGGACAAAGAGGATGTATATAATAAGAAAATAAGCATGTATTTTATAAATGCTTGGCTTTATTTGTATTATTAATATAATTGAAATATTATGAGTCTAATTAGTCTTGCTTTATCTACAACTAATAATGCTATTAAAATTGTCACATGCAAACTGCTTAGGTTTTGGCCCTTTCCTGGTGTTATGCTCACCCATTCACTCTTCCTTTGGGTCCTGAGGTTGGACAATCAGGTTGGTCCAGCAGGATCTACTCTTGGTAAACCCATGCTGACTCTTCCCAGTCATCTGCTTCTCCATGTACCCAGAAATGTGTTCCAAGAGGACTCACTCCATTATTTTCTCATGACTGCAGCTTGTACTTTGCTTTTTCACTCCCTTCAGGATCTTTAACCCTGTTTCAGGGTCACAACAGCCAATGCTACCACTGATTATCACATGCCCACCCTCTTCTTCCCTTGTTAGTGAACAGCAGATCCAGCTGTGCATCATATCTGGTTGGCCCATCCTGTACCTATACATCAACAAGTTCTCTCTGGCACCCTTCAAAAATCTTCTCAACTACTTGTGTCCTGCTGTGTTGCCCTTCCCACAGATGTCAGAGCAGTTATAGTCCCCTATAAGAATGAAGGTCTGATCTAGAGGCTTTCTTGAGTTGTTTAAAGATGGCTTCATCAAATTCCTCGCTTTGATCATGTGATGTGGTACATACAGCCTATAAACTGCAAAACCCCACAGCGTCCAGCAGCTTGAGTGGCATCCCAAGTCCCCTGAGCACACCCTTCCTCTGGCAGCAGGCTTTGGGATGTGGCTTCCTCATCTGCACTCCAGAGCAGGCTGTTTTTCATGAGACTGAGTGCTCTTGCCTGCTGCTCATTTTGCTTGTGAGGAACTCCTGAAGTATTGTCTTCTGTGTGGTGAAGCTTCCCCCAGCAGGTCCTGTCTTCTGCAGCAATTGGTCCCATTCAGCTCTGCTCCCTGCAGTCCCAAAGCTTGATCCTGAGCTAGTACGTGTCAAGTGCAATCCTTCCCCTTGAGTGTGGGGTATGTTCCTGATTGTGTGGCATGTAAGCTGGTCTAGCGGTACTGAAACTCGTGTTTTTCAGCCCATCTTTGTGCTCCAGAAAGGTATGTAGAGCTGTTATCATTAACACTTCACCTGTTTTTTAATCTTTCTTTCCTGTCAGCTGCAAACTTTATCAACAGAGATTTTTATATTTGCTTTCAGGAATGGGTCTGCCTTCTTGATGACCTTAATCAAAGTAGAGAGGTTTGAGATTTGGCAGACTGTTTGTGTCAAAGCGTGACTTGATTGATGGTGTAGCCAAGGCAAGCTCATTACTCAAAACTGAAAGGTTGGAGCTGCTTGTCTGTGTCCCAGGTACTTCCTGAGCACAGAAGCTGATAGCTGGGAGTTTCCTAGAAGATGTTCATATATGTATATGAACAACCAACAGAAAATCTGAAAATGTCTAATTGAGGTACCATTTAATAACAAGTTGTCAATGTAGAAGGCAACATCAACTGTGACATACCTAAGGACTTGGGGCAAAAGTGGGGATAGTAGAAGAGGCGTGAATAATTTTCATAGGTGGAAAGGAAGATAGATGGTTGCTTGGTCCCTGGGTGTTCTTTTGTGGTGCTTAAATTACTATCTGTCCTGTTTTAGAGAATTATGGAAAGGAGAAAAGCTCCTTGCTGTGAGTCCACAGCAGGTGAGTGTCTTAATGCTGAAAGCCTTGCAGTGGTGATGACGGTTTCTAGGGTTTGGTGTTTTTTTTTTTTGTTTTTTTTTTTTTTTGTTTGGTTTTTTTTTGTTTTTTTTTTGTTTGTTTTTTTTTTTTTTTGTTTGGTTTTTTTTTGTTTTTTTTTTGTTTGTTTTTTTTTTTTTTTGTTTTTTGTTTGTTTGTTTTTTTGTTTTTTGTTTTTTTATTTTTTTTGACCTTTCTTGGTGCAGGTTCTGTTACTATGACTCCTTTTTGTCTTATATTCCTTATTTTAACTCATCAGACGCTCCACAAGATTCATGTCCACATGAAAAAGAATAACTGGGACATACGAAAGATGCTGCTTCCAGCCTTCATATGGTCACCACTACAGAGTTTACAAGAGAAAAACATAGATGATGTGTTCTGGAGTATATATATTGCCTGGAGTAAATACATCTGCAATCAGTAAATCTCAGGCAGAGCTTAGTCTGTCTTTATCTTGCATATTTTCATTGTGACGTTCAATATTTTGGTTATCTGTCCACTGAATGGTTCTGATTCCTTGTAGCTCAATCTCAGCTGATATGTATGTTTCCAAGGAGATCTGGATTTTGGAGGACTTTGGGAATTAAAACTGTATGTATAGGAGGAAGAAGGGAAGGAAATACTTTGTGACCTCTGGTCCAACAGCCTTTACAAATAGAGTAAATTGGCATGCCACTTCTTCTAAATAATTCTTACTCTCTCAGGGTATGATAGCATTTAAGATGAAGTTTTCATCATCCTTAAACTTTGCTTCTGTAAGTAGGCTTTGACAATAGAGCTAAGCTAACAAACTGCTGCCTTTCAATTTTATTTTCCAGAAAATCATGAATTAAGTGTTAAGATGTGGTGAAAAACTCTGATTTTTACCAAATGTTGTGGTTTGACTGGTGCAAAATGGCCAGGCTGCTTTGGGGATAGTGTAAAGGGTTTGTTGTTTACTATCTGTAAAGTTACAAGAGGAAGGGCTAATACTGCAACTGAAAGGATTTTCACACTAGATCACCATGATTACTATTTTTTTTTTTTATAGGATTTTGGCTTTGTAGATTCTTACCTTGTGCTGATTCACAGTTAAGAAACTTCTTGGCAAGTTTTGTGGAAATTTCTTAGCCTGCCACCATGATTATTTTCCTCTCTATATTTCTGGGTTAAGAGATTCTGCAAAATCAATTAAGAGAAGTTGATTTCACCTTCCACGTGGGCAGGTATGTCTGCTTGGAAATGCAAAGCTGTGATTTTACTATTTTATTGTTTTATAAAGCCAGATAGTACAGTCCAGGATTTTGAAAATAGTAAGCTAGTCATAGTGCAAATAATAGAAAAAGCTCAGCAAGTACTCAAAGTTATCTTAAATTTCACTGGATCCCCCACCCCCCCCCAAAAAAAAAAAAAAAAAATTGACCCTGGCATTCAGTAACTGATAATATAATTGTGGAGAAAAGGAATAGCCACAGTGTACTTTTCATTAAATCTGTAGAATCCGGTTAGAAATCAAAAGTTCTGTGAAAAAAAAAATAAAAAAAAAAAAATCTAATAAATCCTGGTGTCCTGGAGATTTGAGTCTTCTGTCCCTCTGCCTGATCTCCGCACACACTGTGACAAATATAATTTCAAGCTTTCTTTGTGCCCACTGTGATTTTGTCCCTGTTCAGCCTTTTATAGCGCTGCCAGCTACCTCGTGTTCCCAAACGCCTTGGGAAGAGGCAGCTGTGGCTAATGCGGAGTTTGCGTGTGGCCAGACAGCGGCCAAGTACCGACCGCTTGGCAGATGACTGAGCTTGTGGTGCTGTCTCACCTTACAAATAAGAGCACTCTACTTTGCATCTTCCTGTTACTTGGTCATTAGTTTTCATCCAACTTAAAAATAATCCTTTGGGACTTCAAAAAGGTGAAGAGTTATGAAAGGAGGATGATGGATAAGAGGAGAGGATGAATTCCTGGAGGTGCGGGCTAAAACCAGGCTGAAAACGACTGGTGTGTTTAGGAAGTCACTCAAGATGTGAAAAAAGCAAACAGCGAGACGTGATGTTTCTGGCAGCTTTAGAATTCAGTGCCTGGGGATCAAAAAGCTTTTCCTCATCTTGGTGGTTGGCTATAGGTAAAACAAACCCTCCCCCTGTGCATTCAGTCTAGGGGAGCATCCGTGCTAACATCCCTGCTAGGGATGAACGGATTGACCCTCAGGGCGGGATTCGGACCTTGTCATTTTTTGGGAACAGGACGATCCTTTCTGGATTTCAGTCGCAGCTAGCACAAAGCCAGAATTTGTAAACAATAACAGAAGCAATGAATGGTGTGGAGGAGGGATAAACAGCACTAAAAGGAAAATCCATCACATTGAGATAGCGGTAAATTTTAAATTAAAGTCAAAGGAAGAGTCACAACCAACAGCTCAGGGCTTGGAAGGAACCTCTTGAAGACTGTTGATAGGGCAGAATTTAGGAGAAAATGAACATGAAAACAGGTGTATTTGTACTGTACGGATCCCAAAGTGTTAACAGAAGTGGTATAAATGTGTTTCTAAAAATACACATTTATTAAGAATGCCAGTGGAGCTGCATGAGTTTTCACCAGGGCTGACTTCCTTTCTTATTTGTAAATCTCGCCTGCTTGCATGGTCTCTAAAGCAATTTGAAATTCCGTATTTGCATATTTATTTCTTAACCTTAACGCAGCAATAAAATGTATAACCATCTCCATTTTATTATGTATCTCATGCTTGATTTTAAATTAAAGGAAGAGAACCAATTCATTAAACTTTAAGCTATGACAACTGCAGGGATTTTTTTAAAATGAATTTTCCAGTGAGTGAAATTGTTTCTGTGATTTTAACTGCAGCTATATTTTGATATGATCATGAAACATTTTAAGGTGGGGTTTTTTTGCAGTTTGTTTTTGGTTTTTTGTTTTTTTTTGGGTTTTTTTCTGTTTGTGTAAAGAACCAATATCAGGTGTATATCAGGTAATTCTGCATTTAAAACAGAACATGAGTTTGCTTCTGCAAGAATTGCCGTATTGATACTTCATTAATAAGTACTTCTGTGAAGCTGCTTTGTGATAGAGAACTTGCATATATCATTCCCTGGATGAAAGGTTAAGGAAAGACCCCCTCCATTTACAAATCCTTGTGAAATCGTTCATAAATATTAGCTCACTTTGCAGGAGAAATGTGTGCTATATAATGGCAGCATGTCTATTCAGCCAACAAATCCTGTGATTGGTGTTATAAATGAGATTTTTCTAGTAGTAGATTATTACCAGAAGACAAGATATGAGAAATATTTCCTCCCTCAATGAGATTTCAGTGTCCATAAGAACACATCACATAGAAACATTTATACGACAACTATAGTAAGTGTAAAATGAAATAAATGCTAATATTGGACCTATGTAATTAATCTATATGATCTCCATATGGAAAACATCCACTAAAAATTCTCAATTAATAATACTGACATTTTGTACGTAAGGGAAGGCTGAGTGATTTGGGTGATCTCATGTTTGCAGTATATTGTGCTTATTCTCTTTGGAAAGAAAGATTTGTGCTTAAATCTTCACGTATTTGAATCGTACAAATCACTTAAGTATACAAATTGCTTTTCCAGATAATGGACACAGTGTTCTAACAAGTGATCCTTAAAATTAAATTAATCTGTTTAAGCTTTTTTTTTTTTTTTTTTAGCTTTTATATAGTATTTTAGTTCTGTAAGTAAAAAAATAAATTACATTTTAACGTTGTCTTCTCAGTCTCCAATTCTTCCATTTCATGCTCTCTTCCTGTGTCAGGCATATTAGTCTCCTTGAATGTCTTTGACTTTAGGTTTCAGCTTGACGTGATTCAGAATTATTATTGTTACCTTATGTGAAAGTGTGATGCTCTTCACGTACTGGCCAGGTCTGATCTGCTTGATGTATCTATATACTCTGACAGATATTTCAGAACGATTGTTTAAAAAGGAAGGTAATTTCCCATCTTCAGGGTTGCAATACAAATCATTAGCTGTGATATAAACATTTTCTCTTCAAAGGTGGAATATTCAAAATATTCAAGATGCTCAAAACAGAACGTGGAAATAAAAATTATCAGGGGTTTAAGTTTGTAATCTCATTTAATTCCATCTTGATGTAGTTGGCAAAGAAACATATCTACTCTCTGCTCCTCTTATTTTGTGGGATACATAAGTCAAGCTCATTTAGCCTTCCCCTAAGATAGGCTTTCCATTCCCATTATTATTTTAGAAGCCTTTCTCTGCATCTATTGCATTATGAATTAATCATTCTTGAATGTAACGATTTGAGATGCACATGGTAGTCTTTCTTGGGTTACCATCTATGTCTGGAAACATTTTGGCAGATAATTTTTAAAATTACATTTGATATTTTCACACTTAAATGTGATCAGTTGTTAAATTCAAATATTCTTCCCTGTTTCCAACCAGTGAGCTCCAAACAGTCTGTAGTTCTGTTTTACCCATTTATAAGTGGGTAAATTTAGCTCTGCTAAATTTTAGTGTTTCATTATGTTCTTCATTAAAGTGGTAATATTTTAGCGAATATCTAGACTATTGAAATAGGTGAAATAAGGCAGCTCAATTTGTTAAGGAAACTTACGCATACTCTGTGTTACATGGTGTGGTAAGAGCTGCTGCTCCACAGTTTTGCCTGGAGCAGGGCTGGTGCTGGTCTGTGTGCCGGAGCCCAGGCAGGAACCTCATCGGTGTCAGCTGAAAGATTAAAGGGTAAAACTCAAAACTGACAAAACAAACCCACAACCCACCTTCACCCTCTCTTATTGTTCTTCTTCATGCTTAGGGAAACCCTCAGCTGGAGGAATGTGGCTGAATATGTGCTGATGAAGGCAAAAAAATTATTGTGATTACTGAAAGAACCTAGTACTTCCTTCTGCAAAGTGGACCTGTTAACAATACTGTAACTCAAGGAAGAAAGCTTAACTGATATCTAAACCTGCTATCTCACCTTTTAAAACCACTTTTAAAATAAGAAAGTAGTGTCCACCTATCTGTGCATGGCACAGAGTTCCTTGCATAGTTTGGAGCCTCCAGAAAAGCTTTTTTAGGCGTGCCTAAATACAGAGTATCCCATGACTGTCCTAGTGGGTTTCTCTGTAGATTCTGCAGATTAAGTGAATTACTGTTCACCTACATATGCAACATGTACAGGTATGTTTTATAGTCCAGTTGTTAGCTCTGGGCTAGAACCATGTAGTTATGCTCCCTGCTGTAGTCAGAAGTGTGTTTGCATCCTGCTAAGCTCAGTCTGAGCAGGTCTGTATAGTTAGCCTGGGTGCAAGTCAGTGGTGCTCTGGGGCAAAAAGCAGGAGCTACTGAGCTAGTATGCATAGTCCCAGCACAAAGACAAGACTGCACCAGACCCAACTGTTGTTATGCAAGCTATTTTGAGAGAAGCTAGCCCATGTGTAATCAGCTCTTTGCTGCAGGGCATGTGTTTTGTCTTCAAAGTAGGGGAATCCTGACCGTCAATCCCAAAGGAGGTGCTTTGTGGGGTGGTCTGCCCCCCATGGCCCATTTCTTCCTTCAGAACAATGGGAGAACCAAATTGGTCCTTAGGATCTTTCTTGCGCAATGTTAGCTTCCTTACATTCATTTTCTTACATTTATTTAGGAGGTAAAGGGAAGGAGGAGAATAAAATATCGGATTTTTCTTATAGTTGTACAAGAAGCACAGTAGAGTCCTCTGCTTAATTTTGCTTTGCCGATAGGAATAGTTAGTTGCAAGAGTCAAAATCCTAAGGTCAGATTTAAACTCTGCAGCATAACTTAATGTATTAACAGAGATAAATTGACATCTGTCAGTGCAACTATAACCAGGAGACTGTCTAGTCCTAAATCTTAATATTTATGTGTCCAATATCTGATATCTAATACGTTTAATGCTCTCAGTGTCTATCCACACGGTACCTCTGCTCTAAGGATATTTGCCCATCCTAGCATGTCTTCAGAAAACTAGAATTTACATTATTTGCAACAGAAACGTGATAGAGGAACAAGAAAACTAGAACAAGAAGCAGATGGAGACAGAAAGAAAGAGCGATATTGGGTGTGTGATGTGTGGAACCAGAGCTTGCTGATTTCAAATGCCGAGTGTAGGAAGTCGGAGAGGAGTGTGACTTAAAAATGCAAAGCTCACATTTCTACAAATTATTGTTTGTTTTGGTTTCTCATGGTTTGGAAATTTTCAGGGATTGTGGGGCATTTTTTTTTTCATAATGTATATAGTCCGAGTCTACTGAAGGTCAGGGTCCTCTTATGTATGTCAAGTTGGAGATGCAGAGGTAACAAGATCTCTAATACTTCTGAAAATGTGGATTTAAGACTTTAAAAATGCCTAACTGCAAATCCTTCATTTCCACTCTGTGGAAGCCCTTAGGTTCATACCTCATTTCAGTTAATTTTAAGATTGCAAGAACTTCTGTGTTACAGATGTGCAGTCTCACATATTAACTGACCTTGACTGGCCTGGGTCTTTTTTACATCTATAGTGTTTCCAGTTGTTGTAAATTACACTAGTTGGGAATGCTGCATCAGATGTCTAACTTGCTGCAGGAACAAAATGACTCTTAATAGTGTGCCAGCATGAGGAAGAAGGTTGTAATTTAGAGACCAAAAAGAGAACTAAGAGATGTTAATTATCTCATCCCTTTGTACATTTGTCAGTTTTTAAGTGGCCACTATAGTTTTAATGTACAAAAGAACTCTGTCCCTTTTCCATTTTGTTACCTAACGCCAATTTATTGGCGCGGCTGTGACCTTTTGTCATAGCATAACCTCAGAACTGCTTTTTGTGAGCAAACTGAAGACCATTTTTTCAGTCTTGTAAATCAAGAAATTTTAATCTGAATAAACAATGAGATAATCTTAATCTTATTGAGAAGACATGTAAAAAAAAAAAAATTACATTCTCGACTATAATAAAGCTGTTTAATTGCGTTATCTTGTATAATAACATAGTACAAGGTGAAAATACAAAGTGAAGATTAATTACGTGAATTTCTTCGTTAAAAAAAATCTGATTGTTACTACTCTTAGTGAAAAGTATTCTTTTTGTAACAAGCAACAATAATGGGAGGAAATTTCCTTGACCCTCTCTTTCTGAAGCAACTCTGTGTGATTCGACTTCAATAAATGCATTTCCTTTAATTACATATAGCCCTTAATCTGTTGTTTCAGCACCGGTATTCTCTGGATCTTCTTATTTTTCATGGTAGGAATATTAATCTAGAGTTATGGGACAGATTCATGCTGTTAGATGACTAGCGCCAAAAGTGCATACTCAGATTTTTCAGGGTGTAAACTTCATGTTCAAATCAAAACTAAGCTTCTGCCCCGACACTTTCGAAACAAACCTGGAATGTCCTGTAGTCCATATGTAAAAGAAAGTTGATGTTCTTGTGAGGAGAATGAAGAGAGGTTTTGGGCATTTTTAAGTGAAATAACTCACGTTGATATGTATTACTAATAAGCTCATGATCACTTCTGTTGGGGGAGTGAGAGCTGGGAGGAATGTGTGGTAGTGGAGAAGCGTGAACTGGGCACTGCAGCGGGGCAGTAACCACAAGTCAGAAGTAGCAGACATGACTGAAACATGAACATATTTATCAGCTAAATGGTGCTGTGTTTAACTATAGATCGAGGATACAAGTGGTGGGTTTGCTCCGTTTGATGAATATTTGGCATCCAGTTCCCTCGTCACCTGGGTTCCCTGTCTGACCTCTGACTGGCAGCACTAGATCTATGCCAGCTTCCAACCTCTAGCTCGGTGTTATGTAAAGTCCTTACTATGGACTTACATACCTTCATGTAATTTGGACTTGAACCAATAAGCTGTGACAGTGAAACATGGTTTCTGTTATAACACAGTCTTAGGAGGGTGTTGAAAGCTGAAGTGTTTCAAAACTTGTTCACCTTCTGTTCATTGTGGGTTACTGTCCTGCACTGGGGCATGGGTGGATCTAAGCATCACTGCAAGGAGACGTGATTACAACAAAATTCTAAAAAGAGCATGGCAAACAAAAGAGACTTATTGTTTGTTTCCTGCCCTATTTTCCTAATGTTTGCAGTGGTCTACCTCCACCTGTCTCTGAGGAGCTGAGTTTCACATTGCTATATATAAATAGAAATGGAGTAAATGGAGATAGTGGCAATGTAGCTAAGATTCTCATAAAGGCATCAATTTCAGCAACAAAATGTCTTTTCCTTTTATTACAAAAAGGGTTATTGCTTGCGTGCAAAGTGACTAGAGCCTTCATTCAGGGATATATTCTTGTGGCTGCCTTCAGGTCAGCTGAACAGGCACACGGAGGTCGGCACATCCATTCAAGGGCTTAAACAAGATCAGAGCAATGCTGTTAAGAGAAACGGTGGAGTTCATCAATTCTGCTCACTTAAATCTATTTGAGATTATAATTTGACTCCCGTATTCTCCTAGCATTAACCTACTTTAGCTTCCCTGCCTGTGCGTGGCGGCTCCAGAGCCAAGTGCCGGAACCGCATGTTCGAGGGCCACGTGGCAACGCTGAGGCATCGCCTGGGTGGGAGATGGAGCCGTCAGGTAGGGAGCCTTAGGGAACGGGGCATGGGGGCTTTTGGGAGAAGGAAAGTGTCATCCTCTATATTACTTAATAGATCCAAAATGTAACTGCAAAAAATGTGTTTGAGACAGCCCTTATTGCAGGTAATGCTGGGGCTGAGCCTGGGATTTTTCCAATGAAAATGTTCTGTATTTCTCAGCACGACTCAGAGAACTGCTCTGGGAAGGAGTCTGCTGTTTCTGTCCTTAATTTTAAGGATTAAGGGATAGTTGTCTAGGCCTGCTGAAAAGTTTAATGCAGAATTAATGTATGACATATGTATGACATTAATCAGTACAACTTTGGTTTAGTTTTGTAAAATACTGACCATCAACTTCAGCATGTTGTAACACTGCATCAACCATAAACTAACTGGCTTAATGCATTGCATTTATAGGATTAAATGACAAACAGTGTGATTTTTTTTCCTAGATAGATTTTTTGACGGTAGTAAAGGACCAAATTTTCTTTGAAGAAATTTCTCGCGTGGGTAGAGTGGAGTGAAAATAACCATGCTCATAAAAACTTGCACATAAATATGGCTAAAAAGGCACAGAATTATTGTGGCAGCTTTAGGAAGGGCGCTTCTTTGCAACAGCCAACAGCCGGTGTGGTAGGCAGTCCTGTGCCATGAGGCAGTTGTACGCCTGCTATTGCACAATTCTCTTGCCTTCTGGAGAGACAAAGTCTTGATCTACTGCTGTAGCAATGTGTGTACAGTACTGCCATGGAAGCAGTCTGCTGCATTTTTGAAACACGCAAACTTAAACACTTTTTAATGGGTACCGCTCTATCCTATGTACTGCAGTTTTAATGCAAAATATTGTACAGTCACATTTATAGCTTCAGGTTAAAATAATGAAATTGGAGTGGGGGAGGTTTAAAGCTTAAGTTAATGGTCCAAGAAAAAATATTAATCTTTAGCGTTTATCTCCTGAGCAACTCAAGTAGTAGAGATTTTTCTAACTAAATCAAGTGAAGTAAACAATAATTTTTTTTTTATTATTTTTTTTTAATACTAGGCTACAATATTTAAGGTTTACATAATGAGCAGTTATGATCCAACTGCAAAATAGGCTGAGAAAGATTGACTTCAAGGAAAATGGCCAAGAGCACAGTATTAGTGTCGGTTATGAAGCATGATCTTTCACTGAATAATTAAAGGTGTTGAGGATGGCTAAAGGGTAGACCAAACTATTGGTGCGAGCTCACTTTGCTAGGATATAAAAGATAGTGGTTGAAGATTGGCCCCTACAGGCCTAATTCTGGTGAATTCCTTTTATACTGATGCTTTGCTTATGTGCTTTGTGTTTTGGAACATATGCCACCCATGGGTTTTGTATGGAAGAATGGTGTGGGTTTGATTTGCAGCTTCTCTCCAGCTGAAGGAAACTAAGGAGCTAGGAAAGATGTAAGAAAAACAAAAAGAATGCCCCAGCTGAAATGCCTGATCGAAGCACAGATGAAATAATCTAATATTCTGCTAATGTACAAATAAGCCTTTTCTGTGATTGCCCCATGGGTGCTACGCAATAGCAGATGAGAAACCAAGTGATTGCTTGATTCTCTATGGGAGATGAATTGACTTACATAGTGACAGAAGTGAGAGACAGAGTGCTCTTGAAGAAATTATTCGTTAAGATGTCATCCATGTTTAGTATTAGGCTAAAGGAGTATAAAAACAAATGTAATTTGTTGTTGGGAAAAAATCAGGAGATGTGTTTTTGCTACAGTTTGAGTACATTTGAAATTGTGAATTTGGAGCTACTCACAGAGATGGTGATTTTTTTTGTGTTACTGAGATTTGTTAAATATGATCTGATATACATGGAAATAATCATAGTGAAATCTCTGGAGATGTTTAAATATTGTGCAGAGGGAAAAGTAATTAGAATGCATAAGAATTTCTAAATGTCAAGATACATGAGTAACTTCATCATTTGTAGCATTTGCAATTATTTATGTGTATTTATATATTCAGAAAACGTTGTATATGATAGTTACATAGTTTCAATGGCTAGGAAATCAAAGAAGTTGAAATATGGCCAATTTTACACTCTAAAGAGTAAGAGATCTACCTATTACCAAATATTAATATTCTCATGATGAAAGACTGGAATACACAGAAAAGTGTATATCAAATGCATGCAATACTAAATACATTTTATTATAAATGTTGTAATACACAATTTAGAGGCATTTCACCCCAAAATAAAGCATGTCCACAGGCAACAGAAACACTTAGTAAGGGAAAATAGTATGGACACAGCCTCCATCAGCTGTTGTCTTTTCCCTCTTTCAAATAAGTTAGCCCTTAATTGTGACCTACGGGTGGTCTATATTTTAAGATGTATCTGGGCATTAGCTGAGAAAATAATTTTGAACTTTGGCCTGATTTATTTCAGTGCCATTCAGATGGTAATGCTGGTAAACACCCTTTAAGTGTTCTCATTGCTCAATGAGTGAATAAATTTTCCAGATACTCCCACTGCCAGTGCAGCAAAGGGTTGTGAACACGAGAGAATCAGGATAATGTTTGGTGTTGCACAGAATTAAATTTCTGATCTATGTTACAAGCTGAACCCAGAAACGACTGTTATTCTAGAGGTTAAAGCTCTTGGGTTTTACAAAGACACTATCTAAATAAGCACAGTTATTTTACTAAGACTGTTAAAGCCATAAGAATGTTTATTTTCATTACTCAGTACAGGAGTTTCTAGTTCGGCCCGATATGCATGCGTAAAGTGAGAATCCCAACGGCTAATCAGACTCTGTTTCATCCTGCCTGCAGGGTGTTTTGCACCTCTCTGCTAGCAGCAAGAAGCTGTAGTAAAAACAGCTGTAGATCTCTCTAGCTTTCAGACTCCGTGGCAGTTTCTCAAGGTGGTCACTGTTTGGGGTTTTTTGTTCTGTATTGGTTGTTTATGTGTTTGGTTTGTTGGGTTGTGTTGTTTTGTTTTGTTTTTTTCCTCTTTCTTTGTGTCACAGCACCATGACCTCTCTTCTAAGGTAAAATCTCATAGGACTGTCTACCGGTTGGACCTTGAGTTTGAAAATACAGTTTTCCCCTAGATCATTTCCCACTGCTTATTTAGGTGTAACAAGGGTTGCTAGTAATATGGTACCAGGTTCTTTTCATGATTAAGATACCTTATCTGTAAATCCTAACATCAAGGTATCATGCAATTTAAGTCCCTATTTCTTGCTCTTCTAATTTCTTTATGTAATGAACCTGATGCTTTACAGGATTTCAGGGTTGTACAGTGCTCAGCTTTGCCCATACCTTGGAGGTAAATCCCAGATTCAGAGAAGAGAAGAATTCATGGTAGATTGGCTTAATTCCAGTGGGGTTTTTTTGTTTCTTTTTTGTTTGTTTGTTTTTGGTTTTTTTTATTATTATTTTAATTTTATTTTATTTTTTTGGTGACAGATGTGTGGATCAGAATAGAAACTAGACTGTGAGGCTAAGTCGTATGGAGGTGTATGTGTGGATTCAGTGCAAGAGCTATGGTCAGAGCACCTTGTTAAATGCTTTTGTCTTACGGCACACTGAACAATTTCATGGATGTTGCTGTTGCACATTTTGAAACCCGTTTATTTGTATTTCCTAAGTGTGTTCTTGGGAGATGGCAAGGTAACACAGCAACAACTTAGTTTGGATCAACAATCTGTAGGTATAACATATGAAAAGAATATTTTAATAAGGCCAGGAATTTGGTGGTTTTGTGGAATTCTTATAATTACAGCAATGTGGTCTAATGCTGTGAAACTTCTGAGTGGGTGGCTTAGGTTTTTTTAACTTATAACTCATTTTCATTGCTGGCTGAAGGAAGCAAATGTGATAAACTCTGTCAGGAGATTTCAACAGTTCCTGATGGACTCCAGCTGAACAATTTTCACCAGAACAAAAAAAAAAAAAGTGTGCCCTGGTGTCTAAGGGCTGTTCCTCTGCCAAATGAAAACATCCAGTTATAGAAAACAGATCTATTAGGGCTCTTTCCAAATAGAAAAATACAACAGGAAAAAACCCATATTATCAGAAAGCTTCAGGCGTTGTTGGTTTTTCCAGTGATACGCAGGCAAAAAGACTTCAAAAATGGAGTATTATAGCAGGGCGCAGTCATTCACGACAGCCTGGTGTAAGTGAATGGAGCTTTGCGTGTTCTCAAGCCCCGTTAGGAATGGTCAGATCGCGGTGGGTGCCAAGGTCTGGTGCTACAACTAGGCTGAATTATTTTGCCAGATTTTACGACTCAGTGACATTAAAATTATCTCCCAGGCACAGAGATTCTTCTTAACTGTATCAGCAGTGTTTAACACCTTTGCTTGCTTGAAAGACTCTAACAGCTTTGTATGAGATATGTGTCATTTTCAGGGAAAGCTATGGTTTTATTGATATAAAAATCGTAGCTATTGTGGGCTAGTTTTAACTCTGGCACATGGAGGTGTGCTGGCCAACAGTTACAGTGGGTTTGCATCTGCTTTTTTCAGGTCAGAAGTTATCATGTTACCCTTGCCCCCCCCCGCCCCAAACATTCACCTTGTTTCATTTCTTCTGTGTTTGCAGCAAATCAGATTGCTTCCCCCAAATCATTAATTCGGGAAGAAACTTATCTGAACTCCAAACTCTTAGGAAATTTAGGCAGATGAATAAATGTATGAAAGCTCCAAAGACAGAATTGCTTCTCTGCCAAGTCACTTCCTTGAGATTAAAAGATGCTGTCATTTAATTGAAATAAATTATTGCTTAAAAATCACCAACCAAAGACTCAGTAAAATGACTTCTAGGATTAGCAATCTTTTGAAGATGACAATACACCCCTGAATAAAATCCATATTTATTTTATATGTCAAATTAAATGAGACTATTGAAGAGTTTTTGCACTTTACCCATACTTCATTTTGCTTCCATGGCCTACTTTTGAACTTACTTAAATTAATATAGTTAAAACCAAGTCCTCTGAAGATAGTGAAATTACTGTAGCAAATAACTGCTGTAGGGAGGAGGACAACTGGGTATGTATGTGTAATATCAAAAAGAATCCTTCATGAAACTGCTTTTTGTATGTGTAATATCAAAAAGAATCCTTCATGAAACTGCTTTTACAAGGAGCTATTGAAAAATTATTGAAATTACTTAAAAATTAAGCCACAAGACAAGACTTTCAGAAATGCTGCAAGGAAAAGAAATCCCTATTACTGTTGATAGCATCAATGGCTATTTGATGTGTACACAATCTTGGGTCTGATTACAGTTACGTGTTTAATCATTTACATTTAGTTTGACTAAGAGATGGAGTTAAATGTCCTTCTTCATGGTGATACCTAGACGTGGCGGGAAGTTAGCTGGATGCCAGCTAAAGCCAGATTATTGTCCTTTAAAAAGGAATTTTTATTTTTTATTACAATTGTAACCTGAAGGCATATGTTGAAGGGCTATGCATGTGTGTGAGCGCTCCAACCAAAAACTGAGGGCAGAAAGAATAGGAAATCATCAGACGAACAAGAGAAGAGGTGTGAGCATGGCCTTAGTAGACGCGAAGACGTGCCCTTTGTTACAAAACACACTGGGGAGGCAGCTTTGCAGTTATTATCAAGAGCACGCTTGCAGTGTGGCACGGGCTTGCTGCTGCGGAAAGGGAGGCTTCTTGTGCCTTTCCTGCGCATGGACCTCCTCACCGCTGGCTTGCCCCTGTTTTCAAGGCAAGCTGATTTTAACCCACTGATCAGGTGGAAAAAAAAAGAAAAATAATCACCTGTGTACTTTTCTGCTATTTTATAGTTTCAGTCTATTCACCGTAGGATTGGCCGACTGTCAGGACCAGATTTAGTGAGAGGGTGGCAGGAGCAGAAGAAGGTCAGGGCCTCTTGCCCTCGTCAGCAGCAAGATGTTAGTTCAGTGTCAGGCATTGGGATAAGCCGTACCTTCAGCTGCGTTAAGGGCACTGGTGGAGAAAATGCATGTGGATTGTTATAACAACCTAGCTTTTAGGCTTCTTCGGCTTGCTGTGACTTTTTCAGTATTTTTCAGTAAGAACCAAGACTTCTAAACAAGGGCTCAAAAAAGCAGCAAAGCCTTTACATTCACAAGAGGACCTTCGCCCTAAAAAAGAATGTTTCTCCCCGCATCTGAGTATGGGCATTTAGACTGTCCTCAGAGGAGGTCTTAGTGACCTGACAAGCTGCTTCTGGTTTGCCCTTTTGAGGACAGGCTCATGGTGGTTTTATTAAAGGCCTTGTGCTTGTAAGGACAACATTGCTGGACATGAGACACTGAAGTGGCAGAAGGTAACAAACCCAGGAGAGCCGGAACGTAGATGCAGCTTCCCAGGTGTTCCTGAACAAAGGCAGAGAAGGTCTGTTTCCCATGATGGTGCTTTCTGGTTCTTGCCTGGTCAGACCGTCCCAGCCCGGTCAGGCTGTCCCAGCCCCAGCTCACTCCTTGTGCACCTCCAGTGCATACGGAGGTGGTAGCTCTGACAGTGAGATTCAGTTTTTTGAGCCTATCGGGTTCCTTTGGCTGCTCAATCTTTCCTCACAGCATCCTGCTTAAAGACAGCTAAATGGAGTGATGAGTGACAGTAGCTCACCCTTCTCATGCTCTGTTCATCCCTTAGACTTCAAGCATCACTTTTCTGGTGTAACTTCCTCTTGTATTTCCTCTTCTGTTTTACCAGAAAAGGTTTTAGCATACGCTTTGAATAGCAGCAGTAGATTTATTGGATTGGATGCGTCTAATCTTCACAGTGTTTGTTGACTGTGCACAAACAATGTTGTGCAATAGGTTGAAATGGATTTTTTTGTTACCTTGAACAATTCAGAGTGCAGGCTCCTGACAAGAGACAGCATCATGTTTAGAAAACAGAAACTTAAAATGCACAATATAAATCTTTACCTCCTGAACTAAGAAAAACTGGAAGCAGAAGTAAACTACTTTCTTGTGTGTATGAACAGGGATTAACTTTGCCAGTGTGTAATCACTACCATTCACTAAAAATGTCAGGATCTGTAGAAATGTTTGTTCTAGTGCTTGCTGATGACAATATTGGGTCCAGCAATGAATTAAGATACTATACGTATCTTTGCGGAACTTGAATCCACCATATTAGCAATCAAGGCCTGGATTTTAGCCATTTCAGAGTCTATATAGAAGTAAAATGCATGGCCTAATGACAAACTATGGGCCAATATGAGAATCAGGAACACAACAATATCCCCTCCTCTCTTGCAGAGAATAATTCAGGCAAAGGAATTCATACACAGCAGTTTATCTGGTTGAGTTTTAATGGTGGGCTTACTGCATTCTTCAGCCCATCTGCTGAGTAGCTGTACTCCTTACTTGTCCTTTAATTAATTTTTTAAAAAGATCCAAATTTTCTAGCTTGTGCTACCTGCACGAGGTGGGTGATAGGAAGCCGGTTATTCCTGACCCACAAGAAAGTGCCAGTTATTTTCTCTCTCTCTCTGGTCTTATCATGTTTGCTGAACATTACGGGGGATGGGGAAGAATAGTACAGAAGCTGTTAGGGCTGCTGCACGCTGCTGTTCTCTGCTGAGGTCGTTGTCTGGTAACAGTCCTAAAGGTCGTCGTAGTACAGCAGCTCTGTACTAGTCTGCTGATGTAAGGGCTTGTATCTCCTTTTCATGGTCAGTGGGCTAGGACAAAGGTGAGGAAGAAGCAGGAGGGCGCATCTAGCATGAGATACTTCTTCTGAAGCTCCTAAATTATCAGTCAAATCAATACAGGTATGTTACACTCAAGAGAGTATGTTAATGTCATTAATATTTGGGACTGACATCTTGTTCATGTTTATTGGAAAACAAAACAAAATTAAAAAAAAAAAAAGGAAAATATCATGTTGCTAGTACTATATAAAGCATAGGGATAGCATGTCCTGTTTTAATTTCCTTATACTAAAAAAACTTCAAATGCAAATTTCCTTAAAAATAAATTTTCCATACTGGTTCTGCAATGTGTTGGACCATTTCCTTTCTATTTAAATGCCAGCATTTGAGAATGCTAGATCTGAAAAGCCTTGTGTAAACTGCACTGAATAACAGAGCATACAATAATGAGGCAACATACATGATGTTCTCCCAAGTGAAAATGATACTGAATGCTCAGTAAAAAAAAACTTGGATGTCTGTTAGCCTTGCCACACTGCTGATTTGGATTTCTATCTGATAAAAGTACTTCATGAGTTCTCAAAATCCATCACAGAAGTGGTTTCTGAGAAGATATTTGCTGTATGTACATCTGCTGCAGTAGCATGCCCAGCCTCTTGTACTTTTATTTAGACATCTCAGGTTTGCCGTTTGAAGAGGGATGCCAGTAGTCGGTGGGAATGCAGGACAGAAGTATTGATAAGGTCCCAGGAGTGTTGGGTTAGACACAGGTCTGAGCTCAGGAACAAGTATTAGTGGAGCTGGGGTGCACAGGAGATTATAGGGTACACAGGGAAGCGTATAGAAGCTGTGTAGGCAGACGCTTATTTCTGTCACTCTTTAGTAGAAAAGATTATGATTATGCTTATTTTTAATTGGGCTCTGTAAGTAAGCCTAGCCCTGGGGTAAGAGAATGCGGAAAGAATGAATGAGGGAAGATTTTCAACAGAGTGTGAAGGAGAAAGATGGGAGTAAAAACAATAGGGATGTCTCAGGGCAGAAGTGGCACTAGGGTTACGGAGTACTTGGGGAAGAGATGGGACCTCTACATGACACTACATTCTTGCACACACAACTATCATCTGCTGTTTCCCTGCCTATTTTAATCAGATGGTAGGAAATGAAAATAATTTCTAATTTGATTACCCTAAAGGAAGTAATTCAAATGAGATCTGTCCTTAAAGGACAAGGGCTCACAATCACAATTCAGATTAAGATTATTCACTCTGCGCCATTTTTGTCTGCCAGGATTGTTTCAGGTCCCCTTACCTTCTCTTTTACCATCTTCTACTATCTGTGTGTTCCCATTTTGCCACCCCAAACTAAATCTTCCCAATACTATTCTTCTACCTCCTAGATCTACAGAGTATAGTACTTGCCTGAAAGACAAGAACCTGATGCTGAAACACGTTAATCACATTTAAATGTTGTTCCCTTGTAGCTGCAGGCTTCTGTGTGTCTCCTGACACACTACACAGTAGTAACTCCAGTGTGAAAAGCTGTGTGCCCTACAGCTGGGGAGTGACGTGATGGGGAGCTGGGGTTTGGTTCCTCGGGGTGTATCATATGTTGGCAACTTCTGGGGCTGGTCCCAGTTCAAGGAATAGTCCTGAGAAAAGCAATGAATGGATATTAAGAAAGTTTAATTTAAATCAGATCCCACTTTTCCGGTCTGTTTACAAAGATTAGCAGATGCCTTCTTTCCAGGAATATAGCCTAGACAATCTGGTGTTTTCTAGGGGAAGTTGTAATTACATTAAGTTATAAATACCTTAAATGATTATAGTATTTCAATATTTCATGTAAATGATTACAAGGAAAATTACTATCATTACTTTCACCGAGCTTTTGCAAATGCTGACTTGCAAGGAATTATCCTAGGACCTCAGCAAAAGGTGATGCATCCCTGTTTGTGGACTAAATATTGTCATATTGTATTTTTCCTCACCTGTTTGAACTTACTGGGTGAACATGAGATAAGTGTGTAAAAAATGAAAAAAAAATAGACATCACTTTCTTGACCAAAAGATGCTTAAAAAAAAAAAAAGTTTTTAACTAGACAAATTGAAACCCATCTAGTTAGAACAATTGCAGCAAAACAGTCTGATGTTAGTACAAAGAAAACAGCAGATGATACCAATTGTCCAACTATCCACTGCAATTTGTAAATAATGCTCTTTATGCTAGCAGAGAGCGAATCAGGATGGAAATGTAATTTAAAAAAGCAAAACAAAAAACAAGACTTCAAATAAAATCTCACATGAGAGCCAGAGGTCATGCTGTTGTTCTGTGAAAATTAACAATGCCATTCTTTCTCAAACATTTTATATATGTTTTTATTGCTGTCTTAAGTAAATGCTAGCCAAAGTTATCTTCAGCTTTCCCAATGCAAAGTGATTCCTTTGGATGGTGGAAAGGTGTGATACAAGCTTTAGCCTAGAAACCTTGTAGTCTTTAACTGCACAGTTTCATCCCAAAAATAGGGTGAAGACCCTATTTTATTTCAGGGCGCATGGGTGCCGCTCAAGATTTTGCAGACTTTGTTGCATCAATGCTGGAATTACTGCTGGGTTAGCTAGAATTAGTGCTGCATTGGAGGCTGCTGTGACTGGACACGATGTTTTGAGGCTGATTTTGCCTTTCTTGTTTCTCTTCAGCTCTTGTGGCTACTTGCTGTTGAAATATTATAAATTCAATTTTGATTGAAAATGACCTCTGGGGGTCATCTGGTCCAACATCCTGCTCAAAGTAGGGCTGATCCTGAAGACATATCAGATTGCTCAGACCTGGTCCTGTTCAGTGTTGCAAATTTCCCAGGCTCTCTGGGTAACCTGTTCCAGTGCTTGCTCACTGTTTGCTGTTTTGCCTCTTTAATCAGAATTTGTCTTGCTGCAACTTGAGACTGTGACCTCGTTCATTGGGCAGCTATGAGAAGAGTCTGGCTCCATTTGTATTCCCCCCGTTAGGGACTAGAAGACTGTAACTGCAGGCCCTGGTAGCCTTCTCTTCCTCTCACTGAGGGAGCCCAGCTTCCTCAGCCATTCCTCATGCATCGTGTGCTTTCTCACCATCTCAATGGCTCTCCTTGGATTTTCTCCTGTTTATCAGTATTTCTTTTGTATCTGAAGGCTCAAAAATGAGCACACAACTTGAAATGCAGCTTTAACAATGATGACTAGAATGCTGACTTACGTTCAACTTCCTGTTCACCAGACTCCTGCTTTGCTTTCCCAAAGAGTGCTACTTAGCTTGTCGATCCTCAGCCCAAACTGTTGCATGGGGCTGTTTTCTCCTATGTGCGAGACTTTGGATTTGCCTTGATGAAATTCATGAGGGTGCTGTCAACCCATACCCTTGGCTTGCCACTGTCAGGTCCCGCTGAAGGGCAGCCCAGCCCTCCCATGCACAAATATAGCGATTTGACTTGGCGGAGCTTAGGTAAATGAGTTATGAGCAAAGCACTTCAGTTCGCTGTTCCTTCCCCTGAAGGAGGAAGCTGTGTCTTTCACAGATCTGGCAAGGTGAAGTCTTGTCCTCTGTCCTTTTCCACTTGGCTCCGCGGTTTGTGGGGTTGCCCTAGCGTTCCCTCTAGCTCATTCAGCTTTTGCTTTTTTTGTACTTTCTGAGGAGTTCCTGAATCATTACTGTAACTTACTGAATTCCAAGCTAATACTCTCTGCTAGCTCCTTATAGAACCAATCAATGACATCAAAAGAGCGTTTTATGCTTGTTTATGTATGTTATGTACATCACCAAACGCTTTCTTCAGGGATCAATGGCACCAAGGAGTTCCTGCATTTAGATTTGAGTCTAAAAAGGGTTAGTCTGACAAGCACTTGCTGGCAGGGGTTGGACTCAGCATAGAAGGAGGGTTAGCTGACTTTGACCTTTGTGTTTAGAGCATTAGCTGATATTTAGAGCCTCATGTTGGTGTCTCTTCTCAGCTTGAGATAATCCAGACCTGCCACTCAGAAGAGTTTTTTAACTGCCAGGCCCAAGATGGTCTGGACAAGGTATGTTTCTGCTTTCCTGTTAAAGGTATCCTGGAATTGTTTGAGTTAAATTAGAAGCATTACTCTCTCTAGATGTTCAGATGGAGAAAAGGTATCTTCTATTCAGGTCCTTGATGCCTGTTTTTGTGGCTTATATTAAAAGGAAACAAAATCATCCCACACAAAATAAACATTTTTTGTTAAGCAGAAGAAATATATTTTTGAAGACATTACTGAATCATAAATATTTTCTTAAAATTTGAAGTCCCAGAGTGAGTAATGTTAATAGGAGTGCTTACAGAAACTCTGTGAGGTTTTAAAATGGGGCTTATCTGCAAATGGCAGGCAATTAAATTATTTATAACAGATTAAAGCTATGCCAATATAACTTCTGTTTTATTATTTCTAAATAGAAAGGAGTGCTGTTTGCATTCTTTTGCACAATCCAGAACAATTTATGTGTCACTTTTAACGCAGATATCTTATAAAAATGTGATTCCTTGGAAAAAATTTTTGTCCTTTTGCTGAACTGAAACTTCATATCAGATTAATTTACACAGGTCTTTCATAAGATTGTCATATTGTTTTACATGTTTTTGAGTAAATGGCCTTTAGAACCATAGTATCCTACTTGCTGGACCCTAAGAATTTGTAATTAAGAACTTATCCAATATTTACTGAAGATGAGAAAGTACAGGAACTAATGCTGGTAAATGTTTTTTTGAAAAGCCCAAACTAGACTATTAAATGACATTTCAAGGTGTGTGTGCAAATTCACTGACAGTGATAAACCAAGAATTGCATTAGAAGGTAAATTATTTCTACTTGGTGAGGAATACGGAGGTGACTAGTATGAAGTCACTGATAATACACTTGATGGAGTTAATGCACAAACAAGTTGAAAAACTACCAAAATGAGACTCTAAAAAGTCTCTCTTCAATTGTCAGGAGCTAGTCAAAAGAAGAACTGGTACTTTGCTAGCTATGAGCTAATCTCTGTTTTCCGTATGTTGTGGTATAGAACAGAAGCACAGAGCACTCAGAAGTTCGTCTGCGTACCAAGTCTTAAGTACTGAAAAGCCTTTTGTGTGTTGATTTGAATGTTAAAATAGAAACCCGAGAAATAATTTCCCTGAGTAACACTGCAAATAACTCTTGTAGTCTAATTTTTCTAAATTAATTTTCTATTGTGATCTCAATTAATTAATTGTGTTCTTATTTGTTTCTAATGCTTATGGTTGAACATGCACTGTTCATAGTTTATGAATAAAGTAAATTCACAGAAGTGATTAAAACACGATGAGGAAAGCAGTGGACAAATTTTCTGTTTTCCTTCCCTCAATAGAGTTTTGTTATCATAGTGAATTTAAAGCATGAGGAGTTCTGAAATCTGGAGGTGTAGTTGTTTTGTCATATCTGCTTCTTACTGATGTCTGTTGAAAAATTCTGTAAGCTGAGCCTAAAGAAATGAATAAGCTTTTGTGGTTAGGGGAGACATGCGACACTTTTTTTTTCCCCCCAACTCAGGCACATGTTTGCATGCTAACACACCATATGCCACCCAAATCCATGTTAATATTGTGCATTTTATGATTAATACGTGTCTTTGCCTGTCTCTGTTCTTCTTTGGTGTGGGTGTTCCTTCCCTATCTTCCAACTCACACAGTAGCTTAAATTACATTTTGAGCACACAGAAAGCTGGTACTCGCTCAGTCTCCCATCAGTTTGCATCTAGCGGTGTCAGTAGAAAGCAGTGGGAGAATCTATCCCTGTTTGTTTTGCTGGTTTTACTGTTGCTAGGGAATACAGTTTCCACTGTGCCTGAGGAAGAGGCTGTTCCATGGTCTCATAAACTGGCACCTGAGACGTTATTTATCACCACGTGCTGCTTAGCTCAACCAGTTGACCTGTGCTTCCAGCTCCATTTGCTGGAGAGATAGGTGGGGTGGGGTTTTGTGTGTGTTTGCTTGTGGGTTCCTTTTTTATGATTAGTACATAGAAGTCTACTGGTAAACTGTCATATTCTTGAGGCTGAGATACGGGGTGTTGGAAAGAGCATCTCGTTTGGACAACTGCATTGTAGTTCACCTTCAAAGCACAGCAGTCAAATTAGTGCTGCAGGAAGATCTGTGGCAGCCAGCAACGCTGTTGTCCTCCTCCGTCTGTCCCTGCTCCTGCATTCATGCACCAACATGCACGCACCGACGTACACGTCCTGATTTGCGAAAGGAGGAAGGATGATGTGAAATCTTCCCGTCCTCTTCGCTGTGAGGTCAGCTGACTTATATTTGAACAACTATCAATATTAATTAACCCTAATCAGTCAAACTTGCTTTCCCTGAAGTGGAAACCACACGAGTTCTTCTCAGTGGGCTGTGGAAGGGTCGCAGCCAGGTGATGGTTTCTGAGCACAGCCGAAGTAGAAAGTGTTTTTCTTGGCGCTGCTGTGCCATCTGGCCTACAGTACTGGAGTGTGTTTGCTCTTGTGTTTTCTCAAAACTGTGAAATCCCAATACAGGCTTGCTAGTATGCATTCTTGCTACTGTTTTTTAAATAGATGTTGTGCCTCCCTCCTGCACCGATGCTTTCCACAGCTGTCAATTTTTATGCAATTTCAGGTAACCAACAGAAAACCTATTTAGGTCTCTCTTATTCTCTTACTGTGCTTTGTACCGGAAGACCTAATGACAGTAACGTTTTTCCTTCCCTGAAGCGCTCTGAGTGTTGTGTTTAAGTAAGACATTTGAAATCTGTTAAGGTATTCAGAGTACTGGTTCATTTTAAGAAAGGTTTCCCTGGGGAGGACCATTGTTATTTTAATATTTCAGCTGTTCAGGACTTGCACATAAGGAAATATTAGCTCATTCACACCTTTTCTTTTACCTTTATGATGCCATAGTAAGAAAAAAAATTGATCCAGAGCTGTACAAAGTACTTTTTTTTCACTTGACAATGTAGCGTCAGCCATGCTTGACAAAATGATTAAAACCATCCTATTAGTGTTTTATACCATTTCAACCAGTTAGGATTCTGGGTGATAATCAGTACTTATCTGGCAAAGTGATGTCCAGAGTCTGCTCAGTTCCCTGTGCAACCTTAAAGCAATTTAGCTCCGTTGGAGTATGTAACATAACAGAAAGCAGGCTGGTTCAAGTAGCTGGCTATTTGCATGATTTTTTTTTTTTCTTTTTTTTCTGCAATCTCTGGACAAGTTAAGCCTGAGTGAGTCTGGCAAAACCATGGAAATTTTTTAGGCAGGGAGGTCTTGTAGACAGATGGAAAAAACTGATCTGTTTGTCCATCCAGGTGCTAAGCTGGTCTGAGAATTTTCCACTATGATGATTTAGTAGAGTTTAGTTGTTTAAAGTTTAGTCAAGCCTTTTTAGTATAGTTTAGACAAGTCAAAAAAGTCAATTTACAGAGTCATGAATTCTACTCCTGCATGTGAGCTTTGCCTACAGGGTAGCAGAGCCAAGCAGAGCATTATGTGCCAAACTAACAGCAGCAGCGAGTGAGGTGCCAAATATAACCATAGCGTGAAGGTAATGGGACAAATGACAGAAGATTTGGTGGTTTCGAACTTCTTCATGGTGCGTGTCAGTTAGATTTCTGTAGAATTTGGTTATACATAACCAACAGGAACTACTAGTGCAGTAAGACACGTCTGAGGGAGTTTGTATTGAGATTTTATTATGAAGGAGAAGAGCACATATAGAGACAATGCCGTCTCTTTCTGGGGTTACAGCTCTTAGTTCATTCTGGGTGGCAAGAAGGCAACGAGTTGAAGAACAAATGAGTTCATTGTAGGTGTGTCACAACCATATACCACATTTAACTAACTAAATTAGGTTACTAAGGAAGAGAAATAGGCTGACCTAATTAGGCTGAGCCAGACAAGCTAGCAGGTTTTAGCTTCTAGTATGGATTGTTTGCAGTTTCCAGACTTGCACTGAATATATTTGCTTTTAAACATCTGGGAGGTAGATCTGGGGCTGACTGCAGGTTCGATCTATGTACTCTCTGGGCATTTCACCTGCATGCAGCCCAGCTTTATTTCACTTTTGTTCTGCATGTACTATTTTTTATTTTTTTTTCTGGAGCATGAGGAGGGAACCCCCAAGGGTTGATACATCAAGGTGAGTAATGCTCTACTCTTGGCAAGCTTAATTAAGATTCTCTGTAGGTGCTCCAAAGGGGAAGAGTATTGGTCATTCTGCTTGCAGAAATTCCACACTATGCTATTGAATATAAGCGTTGAGGATTTATTTGGCAGTCTGCTAGTCTGTCTTGAGCTTGCAAAGGAGCAGCTCTTTGTTAACCAGGTTGCAATTTGCAGCATGGAGGCAATATTCTGCTTGCACAGCTTTAAAGCCAGAGAAATTTTGTGTCCATGTGTGAATGCGACAGGACCACGAGTCAGACAGATCCATCATTCCATATTTTTGAAGTGTCTCCTAATCTCTACTAATTATTTTCCTGGAATAGAAACCCTGACTAGATTAAGATGAGCCTTTAAACAGGGAAAACTCACGTTAAGTTGGGCAAGTTATTAAATAAAAGTCTCGAAGCAATACCTACAATAACCCTGCCCCTAGAGTTCATGAAATTTGAAACCTGTTTAAACATATTTCCATTCCAGTATCTCCCTGTACTTCCAGGGCAGCTCCTTCTCTTTCCTCTGAGGCTCAACTTGTTGCTCAACTGTTGTCTGAGGCTAGCTCCTTGTTGCGGCTAAGCCCATGACACCTCAGTTTCGGTGTTAGTCTGCTGGTTCCCTTTTGGAGTCTCTCTGCTGCTGTCTGCGTTCCTGCCCTATTCCATGCTCAGGAAGTGCTTGTGTGTAGGGGGAAATGGATAGTGCACCATTGTGGCGCAATGACATCATGCATGGTGAGTGACACCATTTGTCACAGTGGGTTTGAACCAGGAGTACATTTAGTCTCTCAGGTGCTGCAGATCAATTTGCTGCCTTTTTTTTTTTTTTTTTTTTTTAATTTAAAAAGCCTTTCTTTTTCAAAATGTTCCCAGAAATGGTAAATTGTTTGGACTGTGTAGTTCTCCTGTTAATGACAGAATTTATTGTGACAATTTGCACGACATGACGTATGGTGGCCAATAGGGTAAGGAGATAGTTTTAGAGTGCTGTAGCCATTGCAGGCATACTCTGCCTACTGGAGAAATCCACCCTCAGGCATAACTAAGGCAAGCCCAAGTCACTATTCACAATTTGGGTTTCAGTCCATGGGAGGAAAAGAGTACTCTGGTCTTTGGGAAAAGGGAGCAAGGTTCCTAACTGATATTTGGATTTTGAGGGGTTTTGGTACCTGCTGGCTGTGAAGCACTGCACCTATTCATACACTGAATGTCACGCCATCTGCGTAGTGCTTAAAATAAAATTGTATTCTCTCCGTACTGTCTCTTTTGGCAGATATTAAGGGAAAAAAGAAAAAAAAAAAAAAGGTGTTTACCTGTGCTGATATGCGCTCTATCCGTTTCCAGCCTGAGATGTCTATAAAATGGTGAATTATTGTAGTCTTGTGCTATGTTAATTTAAGCCAAATTAAAACATACCATGAATTTCATTTGGCTTTTATGGGCTAACTTAAATGGTAGCTTATCCAAAATGAACAAACATTATTTCTCCTTAAATAAATTAGCTAAGCAAAGTTTTATTCACCACAGACAAAGTTCAACTGTTTTACATCACAGAAAGATTTTAATTAAAGATCATAGACATGTGTTGAAGAATATTACACCAGATTTTCTTGACATTTAGGTCAAGAAATTTTTTCTGCTGTTCTTAATTCATTAAGCCCTTTTTAAACTATGACTTTGTCAGTTGTATTGTTCTTCTGACCTATGCCTGTGTTTCCAAAATTCTTGTTGGAGAATTAAAATTTAAAAAAAAAAATAAAAAAAAAGAATGTTAAACAACATTGCTTCAGAAAACGCCATGCTGGGAGCTACTTGTACCACATGGCACTGTTCCTGAAGAACATCATCCTCTAAAGGAAAAGAGTTTAATCTTATTTTCCAAAAATACTAGATACTTTCTGACCTTTTATTAAAATTCAGATATATTCTCAAGAATGCCACAGACATCCTTGTGATAGCTTAAGAGATCTCATGTTTTCCAGGTAATCGACTTTCAGAAGCTATAAGAACAATCCTGAAGGACCTCAGAGTCATCTGTGCCTCTTGTCATCCCCAGTGAATGTTTATTTAGAAATTTCTGCAGCTGTGTGCACTGAGACAGGCCCTGATGCTGCATGACTGAGGCACATACCGGGGACTTTCTTTCAACATGACACTCTTAAACAGAAGGATACTGAAGAGCTCTCTTTCTGTATCTTCGGACACTCAGAATAGTGTCTTATTTTAATTTCATGTCAGAAAAGTATCAAGAAAGATTTCTTTTTTTTTTCCCTTACAAAACTAGAGTCTTTTTCAGTAGCCAATAGGTCATGGGAAAGAAAGAATTCATATAACGGACTTCCCCCACAACTGATTCGTGCTGATTGCGGAGGGTGAAGAGATTTTTTTTTTTTTTCCCTCCCCAAAATATCATTGCACTCCTATCTCAGTTTCAGTTGCAGCTTATTACTCGAGAATGGGATGCTAGGCTTACTATGATGTATGTTGCTGTTACTTCAAATGTTTTGCGCTAGTACACTTTCGTTTTCTTTCATCTACAAGAGCTTCCTGTTTGTTATTTATAAATTTGGATTTTCCCCTTCTATATTCTCTTCTCTAATTTCAGTCCCTCCTTTTATTTGCTGCAATGTGCGTAGCTGCAGTTAAAAGGAGTTTCACCATTTTTAGTACACCACAATTTTCAGTGTACTGAAAAGAAGTCAGCATTTCAGAGATGGTGACCCTTCCATGCATTAGGTGATTTTTTTTATTTCTTCCAAAATGACCTCCTATTCAAACCAAGTGTGTAGTCAATAGTAGACATAAGAAAAGGAGAAGACTGTTAAAACTCAAATTTTAAAGACAGTTTCAGAAAATGTATTTTACTAAACATAGAATGCAGTACTTCTGTATTAAGTTTTGATTTATTATTTTTGATTGTTCATGCTGAAAGTCATATCTTATGAGCACTGCAAACTCTAGATCTGGAAAAGAAAACAAAATATCATATTTAAATGTGATCACACACATCTTTTCACTTTTGTGACTTCTTCCCTATATTCTAAAAAGCACAGGGAATGGAATGAAAGGAAATCTAACTGAAATATTCCAACAGAGTGTGACTGGATCTAGTATGATCTATGAAAACATAGGCTATTTATGGTAGTGTAGTAATAAATGGTAAAGAATGAAGGGAAGAGAAAGAAAGATGAGGCAAGTACAAAATCAAACAATTGACATGAGTGACTCTGTGTTGAGCCTGCCAAAATTGTCTCCCTTAGCTCTTCATTTTGTACTTGAGCTGCAACTGGCAAATGGCTTGTACATTTACTACAGCACATGTCTTTCTCTCAAAATGAGAGGCAACAAAATAGTAAGTAGTTTGCATCAATAAATTTAAGTGATAATGATCTTGGGGCTCAAGTGTCTGAAACAATTAGCACCTTTTGAGGTTATTTAAATGCGAAAACACAACTCATTCCTAGGGGAATTTAAAAAAGCCTTTTGATACAAATAAAAAACAGAGAATTTCCTCATTTGTTGAATAATTAAAATTAATTCTTTGTTTTGTTAGAAATCATTGTCATGTTGAACTTCTTTGGTAAACATTGGAAAAGCTGGAGAAAACTGAGCCAGCTTATTCTCAACAGCAGGGCATGCTATTTGTTTTCTAAACATCTTTGAATATATTATTTTTCTTACACTATTCCTCTGGACCTTTATGCTTTTCCAGAATTCCACTTAAAACATAATAGCACTGGAGCAGCATAGATTATGTAGGGAGGAAGAAGCAGAAGTGAGCAAGGCATTGACCTCCCCGTTAATACCGAATGTACCAAAATATCAGATAAGTGTTTGAGCTCCGGGATGTTGGAGAAAACAATACAGTACTAAGACTTAGTTTTGCTTTTCATATATTTGTGCTATGAAACTGTGAATGTGCATGTCCACATGCAGCTTTAATTCTAATTCAAGATGACATTGTGCATGTGAGTATTCATCCATTTTAATCAATGCTGCTAATTAGAAAACATATCTATAAAACTGTCTTGTGTAATATTGCTGGATTAATGCAGAAATGAATGAGTTAAATAAAATGGACTTGATGTTGTGGGTGAGCAAATATAGTGTGGGTATTATAAAATCCCTTCTGGCCCAGGAATATTTGAATTGATGCCAATTTGATTCTGGTTTAGATGATGGGTCCAGCTGCAGAATAATCCAGCAGAACTCAATAACTTATACTGTGGGATCTGACTAATTGCTCATATTGCACAATAAGATCTCTCTAAGGCCCAAATGTTGGCTTTCCATTAGCGATTCAGAGTGAGATGTTAATGTTCTGAATTCATGTTTAGCATCTTAAAGCAGTCCTGGCCAGTGTTACCTGAATTATGAATTTCATCGCTGTGCAGCCCTAGAAAAACTTCTGCATTTCATCAGTGGTACAGCCAGAAAACAGGACGCAGTAGACCCTATCTAACATTACTCAGGTGCGGGTCCTTCACGGGCTGCAGGTGGATATCTGCTCCACCATGGATCTCCATGGGCTGCATGGGGACAGCCTGCCTCACCATGGTCTTCTCCATGGGGTGAAGGGGAATCTCTGCTCCGGCACCTGGAGCACCTCCTCCCCTCCTTCTGCACTGACCTTGGTGTCTGCAGGGCTATTTCTCTCACATTTTTCTCATTACATTTTCACAGCTGCTCTGCAGTGTTTTTTACCCTTTAAGTGTGTTATCACAGAGGTGCCACCAGCATCACTGATGGGCTCAGCTTTGGGCAGTGGCAGGTCCCTTTTGGTGCTGGCCAGAACTGGCTCTGTTGGAGATGGGAGCAGCTCCTGGTGTCTTCTCACAGAAGCCCCTCCTGCAACCCCCTTGCCAGCAAAACCTTGCCATGCAAACACAGTACAGAATCGTGAAAGGGAGTGATCTTCATATTGCAAATATGCAAAATGTTTCTTGATGATCTTCTGAACGTCTCCCTCTGTAACAGTTACACATCAAGGAAAGGCTTAAACTTTTTTTTGAAGACAGACTTCCAAGCTGAATGAGACTTTACTGTGAAAAGAAGTCAATTTGATCTCTGCTATTACTGCATATTTAATCATGGTGGAAACTTAGAGCCAATTTTGATTACATAGGATTTATCTACTTGCTATGCTCCAAATCCATTTCATATTGCAGTTCTTATACTGTCCTCCTCCCGTGTAAATGTTATATACTAAGAGAAATAGTAACAAGACAGAAAATATGTCAGATAAATAAATTAAAAAAGGATAAATGGAAAAAAAAAAAAGAGAAAGTGCATATACTCCTCCTATAAGGAGACACAGGAAATTTTTGTTTATCTTGCTGGATGGACTCAGTTCCCAAATAATGAACTGGAAAAATGAAAATGACATTGAGCAAGCAGCTGAGCCTTCACAAGGTGTTTAGACAGCTTTTTAGGAAATGAGGTGACAGAAGAATGAGTGGTCACCCTTGGTGTGGAGTCAGTGACTTACCAAGAGGCAGGTGGCACCTGAGACAGAATATACCAGCTGAAATGGGATGCCAAGCACCACTGCCTTAACGGTAGCGCTCTCTGAGCTATTCCTTGTATAGCAGGCAGGATCAGATAAAGACATTTCTAGGTAAAAAATCTCAAAATATGTCAAGAGGTGTCAAGGTGAGAGGGTTAATTTACTGGGAAATATTTCACTGAATAGATTAAGCCCTCCTCTGTTGTGTCTACTCCTTCTAAACCAAAGTGAAATCTGATTGCTAGTAGTTGAAATTGAAAGATGACAGAGAAATCATATACAGAAGAGCTCACAGTTTGGGTTGAGTTAACTTCAGTTTTAAGATACAGAAGCAGTTGTTGGAGGGGGTTGCTTTTGGTTTTGTTTTTCAAATGCAGAATATAGGAATGGCTACAGTGGTTCAGACCAGGACTTCGTGCAAATATTCAAATTGTCCTGGAACAGATGATTGTCAGGACAGGGCAAGCTGTCTACTTCCCCAGAACGCTGTCCTAGCCACCAATGATCTGTGATTCAGGAGTTTCCTAAGAAAATCACTGTGTCTCTGTTAAGAAGTTTTGGATTGGTTTTTGATCAATGAACTAGTCCAATTTCTTCTCATGTATTTGTGAACTTTTAACACTCATAACACCCCTGGCAAGATGTTTCACACCTACTTCACGTGGTGTGAAGAAGTTTAGACCAAATCAAAGGAAGTGCTTTTTCTTTCAATGGATAATTACATTGTCACTGGATGTTGTGATTGTCAAAGTGGTCGTTCCAAAACCAGTTGTACAAACTCATGGAAAGAAAATCCAACTGCAGCGATTAAATGCAAAAAATATTATTGCTGGCTTTGAAAGTACCTAAGCTGCAGATATTTCAAAACAGAGAGGACAGCTCAGTAGAAACATGCTTGCCCATAAACCCGGGCACAGGGTGTTAACCTGATTGACCTTTGTTGTAGCTCGGAGCAGTTGTCCATATGTTCTTCACTGAACTGTCTGTATTGCTTGGTAACTTTTAAAAAAATAAATTAATGAAAATCAAACCAAAATAATTTTGGTGTTCCTCATCTCTTAGCTCCTTTCATACTGATAGTCTAACGTGGAGTATATTCCTAAGCAAGATTTTGCAGAGGATAGGAATAAGGCTTTGTACCTCTGTTCTCTCTGTTCAAGGAAATCTCATCAGATATTTATGAGCACTTGCTTCTCTTTCCGATGTTATTCAGTGTAGAGTGCTGCTGAAAGCTCTCATATCACTTGAAAAAGTTCGATATTTCATTATGCAGATGACAGCTGTTGCTTATTCCCTCTTATCATAAAAGATCTCTAACCTCAGTAGTCAGTAGCTCAATAGATACCCAAATTGTTCCTCAGGTTTACTTTTACTCGGAGAGGTAAGAGTTGTGCCAGAATATAGCTAACTGGGAAACAGCTGGGCATAGCTATCTAACAGCTAGAAATCTAAATATAATCACACATCTGACCAGTGCATCAGTTCACAGTTGTTCTCATTGCTATGTGACTCTAACAAAATCAGTTAAATTACAAATATCTGCTCTTCTGCTACTCCTGTAATTACTCAACCCTGTCAATACTGCAGGAGTCAGCAAAGCTTTACGTATCAGACCCATATGAATTTCCATTTGTGCACTAAGAATTTGCACTGTGTTATGCTTATGGCCGTGAGGGTTTGGGTACGCACCCCGCTCTGTCTCTCACTGTCTGCCAGACAGCCTTCCTGGCAGCCAGCAACCTTCACGAGTCAGTTCTGCTGCTTCTCCTGACTGCAGCGATGTCTGTCCTTCACGTGGGACATCCTTCCTCTCGGCTGCAGAGGGCCTTTGTATTCAGCTGCTGCGCTGGTCTCTCCAGAAAAGTTTCTTGTCCTTCTGCAGGACTTTGCTCCATGTGCATTCAGATCCCTTTCTTGGCGGAGGATGGTAGTTTTCATTTGCCCCAACCACTCCCTTGAAGAGAGTTCAGAAAGGTTAACGCTTCAATCCCCAAACTCTTTCGACTCTTCTCCTATGCAGCAGTTCATCTGGCTATTTTTCTTAATTACAATAAGTGGTTCTGTTTCCTTGGAAATGGAAACGGTGCCTTTGTCAGGTGCCAGCTGTGATATTTATCAGTCTTTGTCGCAGTGAGAGGTAGGACCCTTCACAGACCTTTGCTTGGTGATTTGCTGGAATTTCTCCTTGTGAATTGTCCATATAATCTGTATCAGGCCAGTGTGTCAAGAGATACATTTAATGTAATTATTTCCTTAATATCTATGTTTGCTATTTATATGTGGCTTATTACTGGCTTTTGGCTGAAACTAAGCATAGCAATTAATGTGTTTGGGGTGAGCAGTGCTCAACCCCTTCCCCTGAAGAAAATTGTAGCACGTACCAAATCACATGTATTTGAAATTCCAGTTATGGTAAGACTACATTTCTCCAGTGAAAGGTATCGCGACCACCCTCAGTGTTTCAGTGTGCAGTCAAGATCAGCAGTGCAGTCGTCTGTTTTCATATATAAGTCGAAAGTGAGCTGGCTGCAGTTCAGCTCCACAAAATAGAGATGTTGATAACAATTTAGGTGAAAGAGCAAAACTATCTAGCAAAAGCGGTGTTGGCTCCTTTGGGTGATATTTTTCATCATTTACGTCTGTGACTTTTTATGAGGGATTCTTTCCCCTTCATTGCTGTTAGTCACGCTCTAATTAATAAGCCAGTCAGCTTCTTGTCATCCACACGTGGTCAGGACTTTCTATCGTCTACTTTTTAATGTGGATTTTGGTTCTTATGCAGTCTTTTGTTGTACTGTAATTAGATTGCTGCACAGCGCTGCTCCTGGACCTGTTTGTAGTTACTTGGCGACAACAATTCAAGAACTCATTTGGTTGTTATACGGTGGGAATTTCAGCGGGGTCTGTGCTTGTCTTTCAACAAGGCTGCCCGCTTCTAGGATTACGTGTGTAGGGTTTGCCAAGAGGAGATCACGAGCAGGAACGGTGGCCTTCTGGGATCTCTGAAAAAGTCATCTTGTTAAAAGGGCTTCAGGAACTTGTTAAGGATGTGTTCCTCAGACTAGAGGCAGGAAGAAACCTTTTCTAACTGCTTGTCTGTCTGGCTTGGTAGGGATATTATTTTTATGTGAATGTTTATTTTTTAATGTTTATGACAGACTGTTCTGTTGCTTGCAGGGAAGCAAGTTATACACTGTGTATGTTGTGAAATGTGACGTTAAGCAAATGTGAAAGTCTGCTTTCTCCCATCTTTCTCATTTTTCCTTTCATTTCTGTCCAGTCATGGTCAGCCACAGGATTAAGTTCTTTTTCTTTATCTCTGAGACATACTTTGGACTATTTTGACAGTTTTGCTCAAGGAGCAGACTCAGTCCTGTAATTATTTGTGGTGACCTAAAAGACAGTGAGCTGACACTGGTCAGGAAGAAAGCACAAAGATGAAAACACGGTAGGCTTTTAACTGAATCGTATTGAAGAGAAGCCCACAAGTTATTTTACATACTTTGGATTGATCAGTAATGTATCTCGGCAGTGTGAACCTTTCACTTTGGGAGAGGCGAATAAAACCTTCAGCATATCTTCACAGGAGATTTCTCTGTGATTGAAAAAGTGTTGTTTTCATGTAAGTATCTTTATAAACATGAAAAGAACAAATCAATAAGAAAGAAAAAGCCTTATCATAATAGCAATTCTGAACCTTCCAGAAAATCGACTTACCCAGATCCTTAACTGCACAAAGTTACTTTACTGCAGTGAGAAACCATTTATAGGCAAATAATAGTTAAACGATGCATCAGTTTTGTGATGTAAGGGTGAGTTTTAGTATGAATTTACTTCAGAGAGCAGACCATAGATCTTTATCATTTAGAATATAGAATTTAATTCTCCATAACTTTTTATGTACATAGCGCTTCATGGGCTACAGCTTCTGACTTATTTTGCTATTAAAATCCTCTGTATTTCATATATGACTTGTATTCTTCTTAAGCTGTTATTCAGTGATCCATTGAAAACGCATTACATCATGCAAAAAATTAAATAATTATATTATTTGGTTATAAGTTGGTATGAAAACCAACCTCTGTTGCTGCGGCTTGAAATGGTGAAGTGGGTGAGGGCAAAGACTTGGCTAAATGTCGGTTAAGTTTGGATACTGAAAGCTCTAGTGTCCTTGGTGCTTAGAAAAGCAAAGTAGCTGAGCCTTCTAGTTGTGCTTGGAATAAACTGATCTTTAACTAGGGGGTGGAGGAGTAAGACTGGAGGATGCTGCTTGTACCAGTAATCACAATCTTAATTCCTCCACAATGTAAGCTTGCCACGAATCCATCAAACTGACAAGGGAGCCTCTGCCATACTGTTTGGGTTTGGTTTTTTGGTTGGTTTTGGGTTTGGTTTTTTTTTTTTCTTTCTCTGTAATAAGGAAAATGTTGTGCTATGTTATGCAATTTAAAAAAAGTCTATGCAGTAAAAATCTGTATCACTTTGAATAACTGGGACCAATAGCTCTATTCTTGCAGATAGAATGCAAATAGAATAATTTTTCTTTTAGCATATTAATTCAGTAAGAAGATTAATATAAGCTTGCAAACTTCTTAGTCAAAATCTTTATTCTCTCAACAGAATGCAATACAATTACTACTTGCATGCAGATAGTAAACGAACTGTTTTATTGTCATAATGAAATATTGGAGGCTGGGGTTATGATAGTTCTTCTAAAGACTATATTTGAGGAAGACTTTGTAGAGGAGGCAAAAGAGGGTAGAAAATTTTGTTTCAAAAAGAGAGATAAAGAAGCAGCTGCTACTGGAGCAGTGGCAGCTACTGCTGTAGCCTGCTGGCACTCCTGACTTCCAGTAGAGTTTGGAATCAAATTCTTAACTTCAGGTATATGTTTTATTAATACTCTGCTGCAAGCTGAGGAATTAAGCCATGACTACATAAGTTATTACGAATGATTGATACTACTCCATTCAAGGATTGATATTCATACCTTTTGCAATACTGACTAGCATCACCCTTTGTTTCTTGGTTTTCAGTCCTGGTCTCAGTTTATGGTAAAATCTTTACACCTGAAATAATGATCAAACAGAGAAGCCCAGAATAAGTCAGGTTGGAAGGGACCTCAGAAGGTCATTTACTCCAGTCTTCTGCTCAAAGCAGGGTGAGCTATGAGTGCAGGCGAATTAATTCTTACCACTTTAAAAGAATATTCTCTTGATATTTTTGAAAACTGTGTTGACCTTCTAAATAGCAGGCTCTCTACTATATATTTTTTGCACAGAATACTGAGGTTGGACCTTAAGGAGAGGTTACTTAGGAGTCTTCATTAGAGACTGAACTTTCTTTACAGAGGCCATGAGTAGTGCCAAACTTTCCTCCAGCTATGGAAGTCCTGCTGACGTCTGATGTTAGATTCTGCATTTTGCTTTGGGAAATGGTAGCTTTGAATGTAGAAAAGATTTCAGTCAACTATTTTTTGTGGCGGCTTTTTTATTCTTTGTCAAAAGGTGGTGTCAAAATTCAGATGTTGCAGCTGTGGCTTGGAAGGAAGACAATAAGGGGTTTTGAATGATGGAAGGAGGGGTTTTCCTGCTTTTTTACTGCAGTATATTAGGGGTCCAGAATAGAGTGCTCCAATTTTTCATTTTTGGGTCTTAAGATGATGTATATCATACAACTTTTACATCAGTGCAACCCCTGAATTTTTTTTCCTGCTCTGTAGTTTATTTCTTAGTTAATTGTGTCATTTGTGATGTTGAATATCACCTCTTTTTTTTTTTTTCCTCCAGTGTGACAATGCAAAAGGACTCAAAGCCTTCTATGATGCAATAAAATACGGACCTAATCATCTGATGGTTTTTGGGGGCGTATGTGCAACAGTTACTTCTATCATTGCTGAATCTCTAAAGGGATGGAATTTGGTTCAGGTAAGGCATGGAATGAAATATATTCAAATACTGACTATCTTATATTTCTCTATCTTTTTTATTATTATTTAGAAACTTGGTATTTGATGCTTTTCAAGCTTAATTAGTATATCTCAGTTTTGAAGGTCATTGAAGTTATGTATAAAGAACAGCTACTTCTATATAGTACTAGATTTTAAGGCTTGATATTGCGCTTAAAACACTTGTGAGTATGGGGCAGCAGTCATGTGTCTCAGTAGATTAATTAAATAAAATGTATTTAATGTATCTGAAAAAGAAGCCTAAGTGAAATGGAGTTCAGTCATAGTAGGTGAGCAACTCTAGGACTTATCCGAAGTTAAAGGAAACAACTCTGGGTCTTTAATTATGGTACACGGGGGGGCCTTTACTTGGTCTCTACTCAGTCATAATGCAACAATTCCTATTGACTTTATAAGTATTGGAAGTGCATAAATTCTAAGTAGTAACTGGGTACATATCTCAGAATTTGACTCACAAAGCACATTTATTCCCAGCTGTTCTTCTTTCTGACTTTCTCAAAGGTCAAGTTTGTGGAAACGTTCCCTCTGCTGAGGAATCAGAATTTATTAATACTAATCTTTAAAATGCAGGTGATAACAGCATGATTTTTCTTAATTTCTTCAATCATCTGTCTGGTACTGATCTCTGGTGATCACCAAAATGAATAGTGAAGTGTGAACACTGGCTGTTCATGGAAGGCAACCAGCCAGTTTTGCTTTTCAGCTGTGGAGATGCTCGGTTTCCAACTCTATATTCATATTGCCCAAAGATGAGTTTGTATCACTTTTATTAAAATAAAGAAAACATTCTATAGCAAAACAATAAAATAATAATAATATATAACAATTACCTGAGGACTGAGTTACAAACAGATTCCTCTATTCCATCTGGAATACTCACTGAGATTAGTGCAGAATGAACAAATGAGGCATAATTAAGTTTGTGAAGAAGATGATGATCAGAGTACAAATGGAAAAATCTTAGGAGGATAATTAAAGTAGCTTGTTAACTGTGTTTGCAATGCTTGTCATATCAGATCTTTTTTTCTTATGCTTCAGGATTTTTCCTGATGTGAAAAACATCAGTTCTACTATGGAAACTAAATAATAGTGTATCTCTGGGGAGAACAGAGAAAGCAACACAAAGCTTGAAACTATCATTTAACTCTCTTAAAAATGGCCTAGTCCATGGCCTATGATGAAGTATGTGGCTCAAGCTCTGTTGTTTTTTGGAATTTGTCACGTGGAAATTCCAGCTGATGCAGGATGTTTTAAGAAGTTGGATTTCGTTGTGCTAAATCCTTTTCATTTGCAGTCAGTTCCTGCCTGCTAAGGTCTGAAAAATCAATTTGTTAATGCAGTTGCTCAGTCAATAAGTAAAGGCAATTAGAAAGCTTCTATTTGCTTTTAAATGCCTGAATTTGTCAACGTATGTGTTAACTTATATAATGATATGAAGCGTTGCTACAAGACAGCATCTATTTCTTTGTATTTAACAACTAGAGCTGTGACCAAGTCTTAAACATTATTAATGATATCAGTACATCAAGGGATTCTCTGCTGCTTGGGCTTAGTATCCTGCAGGCACTAGATAAATCTTCACATGGCATAACTCCATTTCGTGTCAGGTTTTTATGTATTGATTGACTGAATGATGACAGCATGGCTGGGAAGTGTAGCGGGGTTTAGTGGATGGTATAGGAGGAATGGAAACAGTCTAAATACAGTTTGTGAGAGTGTTATGTCATACAGTGACAGCAATATGTGTATCTGCAAATCGGCAGACAGCGTGTATACGATAGCAGGGAAGTAGAGTACAAATCCTTCCACTCCTCTGGATTCACTGTCATAAACATCTTTGATTAAAAGCGTAACTTGAGTAGAAGGAATAGATAGAAATCTGTACTTCTCGGAAGTGGAGCAATAATATTCAGCCTGATAAAATACAAGACTGTCCTTCCTCAAAACTTGAAATTTCACCTCAGGGAACCACAGCAAACTCATGTAAATAGTTACATGAATTTGTGATCATGATGAAGTCATTTTATGTTGCAATCAAGAAGAGGGAAAACAGCATATAGAAAAAACCTAACCAGACATTGTATTATCGAATAGAGGATATGTATTTGGATGTCTGGCTCCATCATTTTTTTTCCCTGTGCAGGCAGTCATGAAAATAGAGCTCTTAACCCTTGCAGAAATAGTTGATTTGATTTACAGAGGTGTTAGTAGTTGAGCAAAGTGATGACTGTCTTCCATGCAAGAGAAATGCAGGCTGATACTGATAGTACTGGGAGGAATAGGGGAGAAAAGAAAGATTAATGGAATGTAACAGCTGAAAAATTACTTTCCTTAGCAAATACAGCATGAGGTTGACTGCCTGCAAAACTTTTCTGAAAGCCTTTAGCCCTGAATTCCAAGTTCAGTATGACTGCTTTTCCTCTGTTTGGGGGAATTTTTCTTTTCTGCATCTTTCCCATTCTCTTCAGTAGAAAGTCTCCAAAAACACACAACAAAGCAAAAGGCAAAGAGTACAAATGTGCTGGAAATCATTATGTTGCATTTGATACTCAGACAATGTTATAGTAGTGATGGGGAGTGTGGGGGGGAAGGAAATAAATTTTTCCAAGACAGCTTCAGTCTCTGCTCTCCTTACTGTACACTGTTGATAAAGACACTGTCTTTCTGACTTTTACTTCACATGTTAATTCAGTTCACTGATGACGTGCAACCATGTGAAACAGGGAGAACTATGAGAGCTTGAGAAGAGTCTTGCTCTGAAGGTGTTTTGCCTTATTTCTGTGCCATACCTAGACAGAGGCTACTTTTCCTCCTCCATCTTGGCAAATTTTGATTTACTTATGATCAGCAACAGAATGGGAGATTCCGTTCTCACCTGGCTGCCTTCGCCTGCTCCCTGATTTAATTATTTCTTACTGTAACAAAACTAATGATTTTTTAATGGAGCATTTTGTATCTGTGGAAAGAGCAAGTTGGTTTAGCTGCAAACTCTTATGTTGTCCGTAAGGACTTTCACAAGGTATGTTAGGTGACACAACCTGCCAGCTGTCTTCTGCACACCCATTCTCAGTAGGACAGATGCAGACTCCCATTCCTTACCTTCTCAAATGAAAAACCTCCCTGTGAGTAATCTCTGTGTGCCAGTAGTCCTTACTTTGCTGAGTGACAGTCTGAGCGTGGTCGGAGGCTGCACATGTGGCTTTGGTCTCCAGTCTGTGGTGTGGGATCTGTTTGAACCTTCAGTAGTTTGGTTAAATAATAGTCTGTGCCTTCTGCCAGTGGGTCATAAAGGCATGAAGGGATACTCTGGGCAGTTGCTGTGCTGCAGGGGGAATATTTCAATGCCAAATTCTTCCAGATTCATCCTATCTCCATTCCCTTTCCATGTGCATTCAAGGCGATTAAACAGAGTGAAGAAGAATCGTTAACAGCATCTACAATATATTGCAAAAGACCACTTATATATTTTTATTTTGTACACTGAAGCATTCCTGCTAGTACCCAGGGAGCACGAAACAGAGGAGATTGCAATTCAATTTCTCTTCTCCATGTGCATTTCTTACAGTGGTGAAAGTGCCTAATTTTTATAGATTGCTGTTTCTCCTGTTTTCCATTGTAATCGCTCACTTTTCCTGATTGCCTTATTAACATAAACATTTAACCAGGATGAAGATTTTGACCAAAACTGTCATCTCTCTTAATTTGTGAAACTCTTTCTTTATTTTGGAGATTTATCTTTTTCTTTCATTGTGCTATTTTCATTCTCTTACAGCCTGCTTCATTTACAATTTCCTTTAACTCTGGATACAAGCCTCTGCCGGAAACAAAGTATAAATGTTAATGCTTCCTTTGAATATCCTCTGTTTCTTCATATTTTATGTAATCTAGTCATAACTGCTGGCTTCTAGGCAGGTAACTGCTGCAAGTGATCCAGTGATCAGATGGTAAGGACTTTCAAAACAGTTTGTTTTGGATTTGGCATCTCATATTGGAAAGTTTTCTAAGAAAACTATAGGTACCTTAATCACAATGTTGTACTCATTTGTGGGCTGGACTTCCAGCAAATGTAAGTGTCCCATATTAATACAGGGCAAGTTCACATGTTAGAAAGGGAAAACTCCTTTAGTTCTGTAGCTCAGTGTAGTTGAGGATTAAAGAGCCTGCCCTGAGATTTATTATCACAAAGATCCCATTCAAGATCCCATTTCGGAATTACCAGAAGACTGCTAGTGTTAAAGAAAATCAATGATGTTTCTAGTCCTTGGTTTCCTTCTGAAACAAGCCTGATGCGATTGCATCGTCAGTTCCTCCTAACAATATCTGACCCCTGGCCCATCCTTTAACAAAGGATTTCCCAAAGATTATTAGCTTTTATACATTTCTCTGAAAATGAGCTGCTGAGGAGAGCGATCCAGATGAACGAAGGAGAGGCTGGAGCGCGAGCACAGAGAAACCTTGGGGCCAGCCATGACAGGTGGTGTTCCTTGTCCAGCTGCCGTTTATGGGAAGGAGACTGACTGCATTGCGAAGAGACTTTAAAAAGTAGTGGAAAGAAAGTTGAGAAAATGCAGAGGAGGAGTGAAGTGCAGAAGGTTACGATGTAGGAGCTGGGGTGTGTGTAGAAGCTTAGGACACACGTAGCTATGGGAAACCAGGCTTTATTAGCTGGCTCTGTTACTCATCAAAATTCTTGTTAGTACAGAATTTAACAACTATACACAAGTTATAACCAGTGTTTTTAACACTTAAGTAACGCAAGTCATCACAGAGGTTTCTATACCGGCCACTAAATCAAATTTGTTCTTGTTAACACCTGAATTTTCTATAGCCTCATGCTCATTACCCAGAGCTCTGGCACAGACACATAAACATTTGATAAAAAAATACATGTTTTTCTTTTTTTTTTTTTTTTTTTTTTTACATTCCTCATCACATTTGTTCCAGCACAGTGAGTTTGTGCTACTTTTGCCTTCACTGCACAATTTCCATATATTATTAGTTTAAGCAGTGAAAAGGGCATTTAAACTAGTCTTTGGCTAAGAAGATTAGCTATTTCTATCTATGAGATGCAGGCAGTCCCACTTTAACAGGGCTTTCTCCCACTGGAATATGACCCAATGCACCACAAAACTAGAGTCTTTGGCTTCTTGGCCACTTTTTTTTATCATAATATTCCCCCTCCCTTTGCTTTCCTCCTATTTTATCTCCTGGGATTGAAGGGATTTTGTAGACTTTCTGTATTTGTGTTGTACTTTTAACAGGCAAAGTGTGTGAAGGGAAACACCTCTTGAGGTCTTGTTATGTAAGGTGCAAACCTGATGACATTCTAGTCTTGCCTTCAGAAGTTAGCTGAGCACATAAGGAAGTTTTGCTCACTTCGCCGTAGGAATGCCCGGGAGCTCCTGAACAGGAAGAAAACACAGCAGGACTGACCTTCAGGCAGAATTTCATGTGAAGTTTCTCCTCATTTGAGAGAAGCTCTGGTGAATTTGGAGGGAGATAGACCTTTTAGTTCTGCAAATCCTCCCCTTGATACAAGCTGCCAGCAGGAGCTCTGCTGTTATTGATGTGGCCTTCCTGAAGCTCTGTGGTTGCTGCTGGGGAAGAAAATGCATGGGGAGTTGAAACAGATCAACAGTACCATACCTCCTAATTAGACTATGTCTCTCTGTGCATGGACGGATGTGTACATGCACAATGTAGAGCAGACTGAGCTTTGGAAAGATAGTTGTATGTTCACCCTTAAACTTAGAGAAATGAAAGTTGCTAGGCTAGTCTGGGGCAGAAGAATCAATTTAGTAGCAAAAGTTCTTTCATAGTGATAAAAAACACTGACCCTGATTCCCAGTGCATTATTTCAGTTGTACCGCAGGGGAGACATGAGCATTAGATGGCTGTTAATAGGACAAATTTGGTCAACAAAGTTTAAACTGAAAATTTCAGAAAACTTCCCGGCTGAGGTATAGTGAGAAATGCACATCCTACATTCCAAATGCGCTGCTAGATTTAGTAGGACCTTCCTTTCCCTTCTTCCGTCCTCTGCTTAAATGTATGAAATTGATGTATAGTGAGATGACTTGGCTTAACCTGGCTTTCCATCAGTTTGAAATTGGCTTCTATCCAGTATTCACTTTATTTAAATATGATTAGCTGTTCTCTTTCATCTCATTTGTCTTGTATGTCTGCTGTTGGAGAAAACAGCAAACTACAGTACACACTGTAGTTTTTGCCTTTGATCTAACGTCAGCAAGTTCAGTTCATTACATAAAGTGTGAAAAAAGGTATTTTTATACGGCTCTAGACTTAGGTCAAAGTTGTTGAAGACTGAACCTGCATCTTTATTCTAACTGTGATCTACATGTTCTGACAGAAAAAAAAAAAAATTTTTATGATTTTTGTTGTCCTTAGCTGTTTTTCCATAATCATGCATTCACTTCTGTTTAGTAATGGATCCATAAAATGGAATGAATGAGTGATGGTCTAGGGACAGACCCACACTGGAAAGGCAAGGGTGTCACTTTGCTGTGCAATATATTTTGGGTTTGGGAAAACACATTTAATTCTGAACAAATCAGATATTTCCTCTCCTCTATATACTCCTCCCTCGAATCTGAACGGTCTCTTGAAGAAAAATAAAATACATAAAAAAGAAACCCCAAAGCCATAGTATAACATATAAGCATTGATGTTTTTCCAAACACAGAGCCTTGTGTTTTAATGGTAGCTCAATTTATTGGTGAGGTAAGGTGTTTACAATAGCCAGCTTAATTTACTATTAGAATAAATAACGGCTGGTTTTGTTGGGGATTTTTTGGCTTGTTTTTTGTTTGTTTGGTTTTGGTCTTTTTCCTCTGTGTATTTTTTATCAAAGTATTCTGTCTCACTGCTTGTATTCTTTTTTTTTTTTTTTTTTTTTTTTTTTTTTTGTTTTTCCCCACCCCCNTTTTTTTTTTTCCTCTGTGGCTTTCACAGACCCTCAGCTAGGATAGAAATACCAGGTAGAATCTTACTCAGTTACCAAAATGTTTCAGTATTGCAGCTATTGCTGCAGCTTCCTTCACTGCTACAAAGGGTATCCCTTCACATTCCCTCAGGCTGGTTTATTACTATTTGTTGCTGCTTTTTCTGGAGGTGGTTTTGAGAAGTAGATGGGTAGCTTTGGTTTCCTTCTCTTCCTTCTCTCTTCCTTCATGTCCTGATATGTTAGACAGACTTAAGGTTTGCTTCTTTGGAAAATCACTTGTGGTTTGGTATCTTCACTACGCTGAATGAAGAGGACTGTGATATACACTGATTTCTTTTTCAGATTTGAGATCTTTTCCATGGCATATTTTCTGTTACCTTGTCTGATGTCTGTTTTCTGTATGGTCCAACCCACTGTACAGTAGTCCTGCCAAATTTCCTTCTAGCCCATAGCTGCTCAGTGTGTCTCCTCTTGACTTCCTCTGGAAAATGTCACACGATTTGTGGAGATATACCTGTGTGACACTAACACCCCATTAATGATAATCTTTGATTCTATCCACAGTTCTGCCAGGCCAAAGAATCATCCTTTGATTCTTTAATCCCATTGCTTTCATTACTTTGTGACCCACAAACCTGGCTCAAAGTCCTACCTTGTCTCAGCAATTGCAGCACTGAATTTTGAGCTCCCCTTTGTGTTTTTTTCTATGCATGACTTTAGACAAATCTTGGTTTTATGTTTCTTATTTGAAAGCTAGCTCAGGGAACTCAGATGCTAATTGGTTGCCCATCTGTATATGATTTTTCTGCTTTAAAAGTTGTATTGATTGAAAACTATCTCACTTCACTGAAAATATGATAACTTTGTCACTTTTTCATTGGTTCTTGGTGACCATTATTAATTTAGTCCACAATGTTCAAATTATAGTATTTTATTTCTGTGAACATTGAAACATTTCAAATATTCTAGAAAGTCGGTTTCAAGCTTCTTTTACCACCTGTTCCCCTTCGGTGATCCTTCTGATTTTTTTCACAATACCTGTAAAGCTGGAGTTGGTTATTTTGGTATGCTGTTTGCCAGAGTGACTGCTCTAATTTGTTTCTGAAAGGTAGTGTTGAGTGTGTTCTACAAGACCAGCTTGCTGGCCTGTTTCTCAACAGCTGCCTTGGAAAGTCCTGAGATTGATTCATCTCCAGTCCCTTTGACCAGCCTGGCTTGAGTGGCCCTATATGAAGTAGCATGCTCTGCCATAGCTCTTGCTATCCTTGGAACATACAAACCTGGCCGCAGTAAGAAGGTAAACATAACTAAGTCAAGGCAAAATTGGTATGATAAAATTTGTTGCTTCATACTATTCTCCCACAGTCTTAAATCCTCTTCTTCATTTCATTCTCTCTTATTTCAAGGTTTTTCTTCATGTTACTGTCCTATTGTGGGACAAGGAAAGCTTTCTTATGTGGTAAATTGACCCGCTTTCCCCTGAATGCTGCTGTGGCAGCAGTTACTTAACCACTTATTCAGAGGGGTAGCATTATTCATAGATATTCAGTAACAGCAGCTCCTGGGCATAGATTGAAGAACAAACTCATAAACCAAGCAGTGGCAAAAAGAAAGCACCTTTACATAATTTTGAAACTGAAATAAAATATTTATTGACCTTTAAAACCAGAAAAAGCTTAATTATGCTCTGTTTAAGAAGTAATACATTGCTGATATGTTTATAGAAAAGTAAGCACTGAAGTACAAATCCTCATGTAACAGGAGCTTTTCTAAGGGCCTGATTCTCAAGTGCACCATAGTGTTCTCGGCATATGATTCACCTAGTATTACAACCAGTATGATATCCGCCTTAATTCTTGATGTTCTTAGTACTCCATGCCTCTGGAGAAGTTCCTGGGGACCTGCAGATTTTGCTGCATGCTTTCTTAAGGCACCAGTTAAGTTTTAACCCAGCTGGAGAAAAATAAGGCCTATGATACAAGGAATAGTGAAGCTTTAATTGACCTTAAAGCGAAACACATAGATATAATCACTGTAGCTTAAGAGCCTCCAGGATCTCTTGGAAAAGCACTAACAAATGCGTATAAAATTGCTGCTGAAACAATCTATAGTTTTGGTAGGTTTGGTCCTAGGTTTACACTGGGAACAGGAACATATTACACGGCTCTTGAAAGCATAGACATGTTATGAGGTATTTTCTTTTCCTTCTTGTCAGGTTCAAGAGTCATATCTATAGAAAGCTGAAGTACCTGAATCTAAACTTACATTTTTACTGAAAGTAGTCCCAGAATTGCACCTTTCCAGTGTTTCAGAATCTCTTCTTGGCTCTCCATGTTGTAATTCCTAACTGTAGTTGCAAATCCAGATTTACTTTGATTTCTCGTCTTGCCTTGCTTTCATCCATTTTTATGACATGAGTAGCTTGAAATTTCTGAGCTCTATGTTAAGCTATGATATGTTCTGCTCCTAATTCTCAAAGGAAAGCATTTCTCTGGTGAAGTGTGGGCCTCATCTTCCCTTATTTTGCAGAAGTCCATTCATTAGAGTTTATGTTACCCAATAGACAGCCTATCACAAGCTGATTAATAAGCGACGGCAGGACTGACAGCATTACCATCATGAGCTTTGCCTGTATTATGCTACAACACTAAGCAAGGAAACTTCTATGGCTACTTATAATTAAACTACTGTGAGGGCACAATATGCATCAGGATGTAGATTCATTATATGAGTTTGCTTCCTGGAAGTAAAAAGATTAGTGGCACAGCTTCTGAAAAGTTTGTTCAAATCCTCCAATATTCAGACAAGGGAACAAGAAAATTGGGGAGTAAAAGATCTCCAGTTCAGCAGTCTAAATTATTGCATGAAGTGTTTGGGAGCTACAACTTTGTATTCATTATTAAAGGTTGCCATGTTGACCTAAAGAAATATTTAATTTGCCTCTTATACAGAGCAAGAAAGTTCTTCATTGTAACCCTTTTGAAGATAAGAGCTTGTAAAAGAGTGATGACAGTCTCAATATGAAATAGCCTACAGTTACATATCAAAAGTTGGATGCCGAGTTTTGCATTTGTAAACAAACTCTCAAACTAAACTGGATCCACTATTCTGTTTAAGAATATCTGTAGCTGCAAGAAAAAAGATCAGTTCTGGGAAAGTGGGATAGACTTGAACCATTTAATTTTTTTTTTTTTTTTCTATAAAGACATACTAATGCTAAAGAGATTATTTTCCTAATGTCTCTTGTTTAATTGAAACAATCAACCCAAAGATTTGTTTAGGTAAGCAGATTTTTATTGATTCTCTTTTGAAGGCTCTGAATGCTACTGAGAAAAGCAGAGTGACTGAGCAAGCCATAGAGAAGATCAGTATTAGGTTTAGCTCTTATTATCAGAATGAAAATCAAATAATAAATAAAGGTATGAAGACTAAAGTGCTGATTCTCTCAGGTGTGTACCTACATATATATGTGTAAATACACACATATATATTTAGATTTATCTAAAACTGTCTTCAGTCCTTTTTATGGCGCAGTCTATTACTGATTGCGCACTGTTATGTTTCAGATAAATGTAGTTGCATTCTCTTACACTGCATCAGGATTAATTCTCATTCAGAAATGTGGCTGACATGCGTAGGTGGGTGCTGCATAAGCAGCCTGTTTCGAATTTTTTTCCCTGTGACTTTTTGCTCTCCAGTTGTTTTTGCCCTTCACCTCTTTCACATTACTCTGCTTGCTTATGAGAAATGAAAAAAAAAAAAAAAAAATCTGATTTGCAAACCTGAATGAGAACAAAGGATCAGAACCAATAGTTTACTGCTATATAACAATCCTGTATGTTATTTGTGGATATTGATACAAAAGTCAGAATTAGAGATTACAGACTGCAATCAGACCAGTCTGGAAGAAATTTGGCTATAGAGACAGAAATTTAAGAAACAATTTTTACCTAGAAAATTTCATGCAATCTTTTCAAATTCTTGTGTCTTAGCTATTAAAATTCAGTAATGTCACAGTTGCCAAATCCAGTAGTGCTTAATGACTTTAACATTAATGTTGATGAGTTCTTTGAGTTGTCAGTGTGAAAATTCTTTTGACCGATGTGATTTTGTCCTTGCTTTTGGGAGTCTTTCTGACAATGTGATGAACCATTGTCTTTATGCTGGTTTTGACTTGGGAAGAAGAGAGAAAATGCAGAATTTTTTTTCTTTACTTTTTCCTTTTTTAGAGCAAAGGGCAGAAAGGTGCAACTATGAGGCCCTGAGTTTGACTGCCTGACACATCCACCTTTATCGATCAAGACCTCAAGCTACTGTTTTTGCAACTATAATTATCATAGAGTCACCTTATGCATAGACTGTACTCAAGGTTGCATGAGGCATATCCTCAATTATAACACAAATCTTCCCTCATAACAAATGTGCTTGTGCTGGCTTGACTTGTCCCCTATTCACTGTCTAATGGCTAGACCACAGTAAGAGATTTATGATTCCACTACGTACGCTGCCTAAAAAGAAGGGTTTGGGTGTTTTTTTCAATTTAAATCATTAAAACAGAAGACAACAGGACTGAATAATAATCTTTATACAAATAATTCTGTGGTTTGCTCTTTCTGTTAGCCTCATTCTTAACTTTTCAATTTCCCACTGCCACAAGCAGTGCTAGGAGGACTTAAAGGCAACATGTTGCCAATTAGTCATGGCTTGCAGACTGCTCATTTGAACAGTAGGCATTTATTTTTATGTCCAGAAGTCCACATTTATTACTGCAGATGAACCAACAGGGTGCAATTTTATAGTTAGTTCAGTGGTCTAACCGGTTATGTGAACCAGGAAAATGAAACTTTAAATGTTGTTGCCCAATATTCCACTTGGTTTACAGACAGTTTATTATAGTATTATAATCACCTTGCAAAGACGGCTTGTGTCTCCAGTCACAAATGAATTCACACAGGATATGACATTCTTGGTGTAGTTGTGAAAGGGAGAGGGTGCTGTGCAGTAAATCTAATGATTCATGCTTACTGAGAATATGTGGATTGAGGGTGCTACTTTGTAAGTCTTAGCTGCTTGTCCAGAAACTATATAAATCCTACCTGAACGTCTTCCCCAAAAGCTGAATTTATAAGATGCATGGTCCCAAAAAGCAAACCTCACCCTCAAGTGTAACATTATTGCCTCAGCTCCCTAGATTAATGATGAAATAAGATCACATGAATTCTACAGAGCTTCAGACTTGTCCATGTATGAAACGAGTTTGGTAACCTCACTGTATGAGGATACCTCGAGGCCCAGTCCCAGCGTTCATCTCGTAAACTTGTCATCAGACTTTGCACTTGATCCTGCAACTGCTTCACGGTGTAAACATCTTATTCTGCTTGTCTTCTCAGTAGTCAACCACAAGGGCCTCCATGGCATGCTTGGTTCTGTCAGAAGGGCTCCAGTCCCAGCTGATACTGCCCGTCAGATTGCCAGTATTTTAGACTGCAATTTCTACAGTCATTATTTAAAAATAAATAAATAAATAAAAAATAGGAGAGCAATCAAAACAAATGTCACAAAAATCAATTGTCATTGTGATTATTGTGGCCAATATCATGATTTCTGGTTTTGTATCTCCTTTGCTTTTTGCCTTTGAGGGAGGCAACTCTGTCCTGTCACAGCGAACAGCAGCAAACTGTCTCAAATAGTCCTAGCTCAGTGCTTAACCTGGTGAAATTAATGTTTAGGGATTGGAAGTGGTACTGTCTCAGCTTCTTGTTTGGTGATTACTGATATAACTAATACTCTGTGTGAGTACCTGTGTCACTGAAGAGAAGGGATGGGTTTCCACTTCTCTGTGGGTGGTCTACCCAATATTTATATGGAATATAAGCATACCCACCTTTCAAGTTTACCTGAAAACAGAAGGATATAAAAGAATGAAGTGTGCCCATTTTCAGAGCATGCTTTGGTCCTCAAAAGCATGGAGTTACAAAGTCTGCTCCCTAAGCCCTGTGGAGGATGGGATTTCAGATGCATTCCTCTGCTAGGAATGGCTCATTGCTCAAGCTCAAAGCACCTCCATGCCCAGCACGCCTGATGCATTTGAGTCCCATCCTGAGGGGCTTAACTCTCCTTGTGCACTGTACAGCGAGTTTAAGAGCCTAACTTTGTATTCCATTACACTGAAAAAGCATTGATGTTCTCAGAGTATGTGTGTTTGCCAGGTATTTCTGAAACCATGTCTGTCTTTCATCATACTGCAACTGCTTGCTATGTTTAAACACCATATATAAAATTGCAGTTCTAATTTTAACATCACAATTGGCTGCTGTGGAAGTGGCTGTAATGAACAAAACAAAAAGTTATTGGCCAAATCTTTTTTCCTGCTCTGCAGTCTAATAGTCATCTGGAGAAATCTCTTCAAAGTTGTTATAACAACTTTATGGGCTCAGTACAGAGGAAGTCGTATACCTCTGCTGAGGTTTTAAGCCAGTATTAGACATTGAAGATCAACACACTGAGGGGCGGGGGGAATCCCCTTCACGGAGAACCTGCCCGCATTTAGGAATGCCTATGCACAAGGCAGCTCCCTTTTTGTCACAGATGGCTCCAGGTGCTGGTTATGTATGAATCAGCTTTTGTGCATCGTATCTAGACCTGCTCTAGCCAGTGTGGGTTGCTGTCACTTATCAGCAGAAATAGGCCTTAACAAAATATAACATTTTTTCTTTACAATGTTTCCAGCAGATAAGATAGCAAAGAAAATGCTGGTGCTTACGCCTGTTAAAATAACACAGTCAGAACATGTGCCCAAAAATTTGAAGATTTACAGTTCTCCCCTAAGATAGTCAAAATCACATCTGAGTGCCATAACTAGTAGGTCACAGAGTTGCTGTCCCTCACACGCTCTGTTTATCTAATCACGTGAATGTTTTAAATGCTTTGCTATGCAGTGGGGCGCCACTGACATGACGTAGAAGATGACTGCACAGGGTAGTTGGAACCTGAGCTTGGGATGATGCTGAAGACAGCTCCAGTGCCTCAAGCTGAGTGTGGCACCCCATCTATACTTACTTTCTCCTGGACAAAACTTACACCATTATACTGCCTCTAAAATATGAGTGCTCCTACACTCTGGCAGTCAGTATGTACACTTAAAAATAATGAACTGTAACCAGTTGCTTTGGCAGAACAGGTTTCAACATGTGGATGGATGTAGGGATCTGCTACCTGGACTGATGTACCTGGTCTTTACGAAGAGAGGGGATTTGGCACTCGCCATTGCTCTTGTCATTCCCATCAGCTGGATATGTCCTATTTAATATATGGCTTGGTTTTGGCTGTGGTTTTGCATCATTTCCAGTTCATGTTATAAGGAAGCTAGATGTGTGCCAAGGCCAGGGTCCTCTTCTGGGACCCAGCTCCCACAAGTTGTGTTCTGCGGTATTTAACGTTGTAGGTACTGGGATGCTTAATTTAATCTGTAACTGAGTTTGTGTTCACTATGCTACCTGAAGTTGTCTTGCACAATGTGAATACATGGAAAGGGTAGAACCAGAAAATAACTGATTTATTGATTATAGTTTAGGGCTCATTTTCAAAGTTTCTAGGTAGTTCCTCCTAGGTCCCAGGAAGAACAATCCACCTCTTGTTCTTCCAAAGATATAAGTTAAAGAGTATATGACTGATCTTGTCCGCTTTAATTTTTACTAAATATAGGATGTGACATTTGGTATGTATGAACTTACATCCATGTAGAGTATTGTCAATTCTTTAGAGCTCATTCAGGATAGAGCACTCAAGTTACCTGTCTGACAGGAACAAGTGACTGGAGAATTTTTAATAAAGAAAGGGAAATGTTCAGTTTATCTGTAATCTGGCAGATAACTTTCAAAAATACTCAAAGGGGAAGAATATTGTATAATATAGGTATTGATTGCACTCAATTTTCAGAACTTCAGAGGAAGTGTATTCCAGAATCACAACAGTGATTCTTCACTGCCTTAACACATAGATCACAACGTTTCTTATTTTACCGGAAGTTGCAGCTAAGGAAGTCGTGATCATATGTGAAAGCACTCTACATCCACCAAAGTCTGCAATTCCTCTAGCTCTTTTAGTTCTGTATGCAATCTAGAAACAGAAGCTTTACAATTTCAAAACCTAGAAATTAATAAAAATTCATATAAATTTAGTGTTTTCTAGGCTTTCTTCAAGCAAATAGAGAGACTATCTCCATATTTTAAAGCTATTTATCTCTGTGTGCTGATTTCTAGATCCTATGCACTGCTTTAATTATGTATAAACATTTATGAACCTCCAGAATTTTTTCCATGGCAGTATCTCTATGTTATACTTTTTATGATCAAAGAAAAATATTCAACATTGTAGAAGTATTAAAGAACATGCAAATCAGAGCTAAAAATACTGAAGTATTTATTAAAAGAGGTATAATTTGATGAAACTTAGCAAAATTAAAAACTGGTATCTGGCGATATTTCTAATTCTGTGTTTTTATTAGTTTATATAGCTTTCTCTTGGATTAAGATGCAAATTCTTGATAATTTGGTGCATAAAACAGTTTTTAAAAAGTTCTTCCTTCAGGGGAAAAAAATCTCCATACTGTGGTTGGAGATTTCAAACTATATGTGCTGATGTCTTGTGTCTATCTGACCCTAAGTTTAATTTTTCTTGAGAAACATACTTGAAATATCTGGAGCCATAAAAATGGGAGCTATATTTGCAATGCACAAATGAGATCCTGTTTAAAATGTATTCTCTGTTTTTAGCATAAATATATTTCCTAGTCTGGATATTTTAACACTGGAACAAAGGAAATTCTGAGTAGATACTGTGAAAACTTTCTTTAACATGGAGTGGTCAAGCATTGGAAGAGGTTGCCCATAGGTGTTGGGGAGTCTCCATCCTTGGAGATATTTGGTACCCTTGGTCTGGCAGTATCAGATGGACTGTAACCAGCAGGTTGAGGGAGGTGATCCTTCCCCTCTTCTCAGCCATGGTGAGTGCACGTGTGGAGTGCTATGTCCAGCTCTGGGCTCCCTGGTCCAAGGGTGATATGGGCCAGTTGGCGTAAGTCCAATGGAAGGCTACAAAGATGGTGAATGGATTGGGGCATCTGGATACAAAGAGAGGCTGAGAAAGCTGGGATTGCTTAGCCTGGAGAAGAGGAGACTCAGGGGGATCATGTCAGTGATCCTGATGGGGCCAAATGAAGAAAACAGAGACAGACTCTTCTCAGTGGTGCCTAGTGCAAGGACAGGAGGCAATGGGCACAAATTGAAATGCAGGAAATTCTATGTTCACTGTAGGGGTGACCAAATGTAAAGAATCTGTTGGAAGTCCATCCCTGGAGAAATTCACAAATGTGATTCAAGAGGCCCTTGAGCAATCTGTTTGAGTAGACCTCACTTTAAGCGGGGAGGTTGGACCAGACAATGTGCCTTCCTACCTCAGCTTGTGTGATTCTGTGAATGTATCCCACCCTCTTCATTTTTGTTTTTGTACTGTAGACTAAAAAAATTGAAGTCATAGCAGTGAAATCACACTGATAGGCTGAAATCACCACAGATTCCCTTATCAACTAAAAACAATGAGCAGATTTTTATTTTAATCCTGTTTAATTCAGTATGCATTTATTGTTACTGGGTTTTTTTTCCAAATCCTACTTCAGGCTTTAAAAAAATGAGTGAAACGGAGAGCTATAACCTCTGAGTTGAATGAAATATAATTCCACGTGCAAATAAATATTTCTGAAAAACAATGATCTGAATGCAAATAACATTGGTTTGACCCTTCTTTGAGCAGGATATTGGACTATGGGTCTCTTGAGCTCCTTGTTCTGTGATCCTGTGATTCTGAAATTGCTGAGCCATGGTGGTTCCTGTTAGTTTAGAACACTAAAGGTGATTTATCTTTCACACATTATAATTCTGAAAGTGTTGGCATTATTGGTAATTGCCAGAGCATCAAAACTTTTAATTCTGGGTTCATGCATTTCTAGATGATAGCTAGCAGAGTCTTTGCAAGGTGCTCTGCTTGATTTTTTCACATACAGATAACTGATTTATTTGATCATAGTGCTACAATTTTTATATGTGTATTTTTCTGTAGAGGGGGTAATGATTTTTATAGTGATTTTATTGGGGAGAGGGGAATAATCCTTACACTAGGGATAATGTCAGTCCTTATACTGAGGTTTTCTGCAGTAATGAATTTTATTTTCTGTAATAGATCATGTATCGCTTTTGCTTTGGACTGCCATCAGATCAATGAAACCTTCAATCTAGTGCCATTTTCTAGATAACTGCTGAAATAGTTCCAGCAGAGAACTCCTGCAACAGGAATGGCTTTTAAGAAAGCAAAGTATCTATTGTGAAGCCACTTTTAGTGCTTTTCTGGAACTGTGGAAATGATAGCGCTTTACCAGCAGTTAAGTACATCTCCTATTAAGTATTCAAACTAATGATTTACCTTACAAAGAAGTGTGAAATTAAAATAGGCATTTAGAATTGCATATTTTACAGTCTGCTTTTGCGGAATATGGAAAGTGTTTCCCTCAGTAGTGTACGATCATTTCTAGATATAAATGTGGCGTTCTGTGTCTGGACATGGAGGGAATAACTTCTTGCTGAGTATACTGACAAGAGGACTGAAAAGTTGTCAAAGTAAATGGATTTCAGAAAACTCCCTGTGGCACATAGACATTAATTTTAAAAGGTGTGCATCATGTGATGTGGGGTTATGTAGGCTTAAAATTATTCTCAAACAAGGAAAAATTGATTTCCAGAAACTGCACAGTACTGAAAGCATACTACTTCCCAGCAGATAATAACCACTTTTCCCAAACCTGCAATAATAGCATTTATGTTCAGATAAACAGAACTTATAACATCTCTTGCCATAATGGCATTTGGTGGTTACTAAAGTGTTAAAGTTATTGTTCTAAAATCAAAATTCTTGGGCCTCTTTGTTAGTTACAAAACAAGCCTAACAATCAAAAAAATATGTCTGGCAGTAACAGTCAAAAGATCTTTTGAAAAATCATGTCAAACTCAAAAGCCAAAGAAGAGAGCAAGCTGAAATGTACAGTAATAGTGTAATGAAACAGTGGCTGCCTTCTCTCCTGAGCAGAGACTGAATAGATTGTATGGCTTCCTCTTCACTAAAATAAGGATGGAAGCTCTGAGGAGATAGATTGACTAAGATGATCAGAAAATCACTGCACTGAAAGTAAAAAAGAATATAGGGAACAGAGGAAGTGTAGCTATTTAATGCAAAATGATGGTATTTTGCACGGTTGGTCAAAATATCAATGGTCAAGACATTCATTACTTGGTTGTACTTGAGTTTCAGATGAGAAGAACTATAACTGCTCATCTAGAAACATAAATTCAACCTTATGTATTGCTGAATCCTGCTGGAAAGATTGACATGATTTGAGTGTTAAATTCAGCAGTCACAGCCTCTTTAAGAAAGGTCCAGTGGGCAAAAGTCAAGAGGGAGCACTCAAAAATAGCATTTCTTGTTGCTATGTCAGTGACCTCTTGAAAGAAAATGAATATTTAAGGGATTACTCTCAGATTGGAGAAATATGAAGCAAGTGATCATTATAAAGTTATTTCCTGATGTTTGCAGAAGACCATCAGATCACACTGGAAATCAAGATGATGAACTCAGGATGTAGTTATGATATATACAGGGGAAAATGAAGATGTATGATAGAGGACATCAGTCTGGATTAAATATGTTTGAAATATGAACTTCCTGAACAACAACAAAATAATAAGGACTATTGTATATAGAGGTTTATGTTTAAATGAACACAGTTCATAATTGTGAATTGTTTAATAATATTACTCCATATCCAGACATCTACAGGCTGCTGTCATTATTAAGAAAACCCAAAAAAGCAACCAAATTAAAAACTAAATGGCTTACTGTCTGACACTTAATGGAAACAAAATTAAAAAGGAGAAAGTGATAACAACCAATGGAATTTGAATGATAGGAACATTTGGAACTTAACAAGGTCCTGAGCAATCTGATGTGGTTAGTGCTGCTCTGGGCAGAGAGGTCCCTCCCCACCTAAATAATTCTGTGCTTCTAGGATGGTGAGGGAAAGGAGAGTAGCAATAAGACATATTTAAGTATATCTAGAACCAAAGGAAACCTAACTATACTAGTTCATTGTTAGGAGGAAATAGTATTGTCAATAGCAATATATAAACGGTAGAAGTGTTTACTATTAATTAATATTAATATTTAATATTAATATTTAATATTGTGCTTTCTGTGTTTTGGGGGAACAGATGACAAAACAAATGTAGGTTTTTCTGCAGGATGATGGTTAGATATTTTTAGAACAAGTTTTTCTAAATAATTTTATATTTAAGTTTTCTGACAAATTAGTCAAAGAACCTTGTGACTGTTTGTCATGAATTTTAATGTTTTGGACCTTGAAGAACTTCAAATGAACTGGAAGGAAGCTAACACTGCACTAGTAAGTTAAAAAACTCTAAAGAATAGTTTGAGTTGATGTAGGCTTAAGTGAGTCCTACAAAATAGAACATGTGATACAGGCTTTGACTAATAACCAGCAGAGGGAAGAGGAAAATAACCCATATGGATTCATGAAAACTTACCTCCTGCAAAACTTGTCTTGCTTTGATGACATGTGCTTTCTGATTGAGAAAAAAAAACACAATATATTTTTGTAACTTGAGTTAGTTTCTAAGTAATCTCTCAAGGCATTTGCCTTGCTAAGGTTAGGGAATTATAAGTAACAAAAATAAGTTGCTCATACTCTTCTCTTCTGGATCATAGTCATCTGTTCTGGAAAGCAGTGTTTCTGAAAAGGACTGTAATCTTGGCAGACAATTAGCCTGTCTTCACAGTGTGATGCTGCAATCAACAAATAGGATTCTTGGATGCATAGGCAGATAAATAGGTGAAATTTTAGAGGAAATTTGTATCCAGTTCTGGTGCCCATATCAGAAGATAATCATAAATTCCAAATTTTTCAGAGAACAGCTAGGTTGTTTTCAGAGAACAGCTAAAATGCAGTAAAAATATCTCCTTGTAAGGAGAGATTCCAAGAATTTTGTTCAGACCCACAGACAGATGATGGTGAAATTTTGTCACCTGAACTATATAAAATCTTTTGATAACCACTTCAGACTACAAACAAAATATCAAGAGTAATTCAAAGTGGAAGCTAGACAAAATAAGGCTAGAAATAAGGTATACATTTTTAATAGCAAAGATATTTAATAGAAGAATTTACTGAAGCTTTCATTCAATTCTACCATACTAGCAAGTCAAGAGCAAATGGTTTTTCTCTAAAGCTATGTGATAGGTTAAAGAAAATGCAATTCCGGGCAGTCCTTTGGCATGTCATTCATATGAGGTCACCCTAGATCCGCAAAATTATTTAGTCCAGCCTTATCTACAAGTCAGCTGAACACAGGTGTTTTTTACAGGAAAATTAAAGTGTTATCATTTGTAGTATGAAAGCATGGAAAATGACCTTTTTAAAAAATAAATCAGAAAACTTTCCTTAGATAACAGAAAAAGCTACTTACTGTCTTAAATTGAGGAAAAAGTATTAGAAGGAAATTATTCATCTGGAAATTGCATGAAGTGAAATTGTAGTGGATGTTAACAGTCCATTGTACACAAGATAAAGTAATTGGGAAAAAAAAAAAAAAAAAAAAAAAAAAAAAAAAAAAATTAATTATTTT
>VXBL01000332.1:173358-238006 GCA_013400195.1 Aramus guarauna | reverse complement strand
AAAAAACCCATGACTAAGTTTTTTGCTCAGATCTTTTAATAATTTGGTAAAATTTTTTTTTTTTTTTTCCCCACAAATCCACAATGAAAAGATTGAATGACTGTCCTGATTTTTGAGGACAGTCTGGAGGCAGAAAATGTCTTTCAGTAGAGACAATATTTGGCCTTTTCATGAAACAAGAGTATTTTTCATTTTCAACTGGAAAACATGTTAATGTGATTCCATTTTCTGGGGGAAGATAAGAAGGAAATAGTGTTCCAAATCACATTAGTTTGCAGGGAGAGGAAGGAATTATATAAATTTATTTTTTACTTTGCTCTTAAATTAAAAGAGAAATAATCTTATTAAATATTTGAGCCTTGAGAGCTGGGCCTGCATGAACGGCACGAAGTTCAACAAGGCCAAGTGCAAGGTCCTGCACATGGGTTGGCACAATCCCAAGCACAACTACAGGCCGGGTGGAGAATGGATTGAAAGCAGCCCTGAGGAGAAGGACTTGGGGGTGTTGACTGATGAGAAGCTCAACATGAGCCGGCAGTGTGCACTTGCAGCCCAAAAAGCCAACTGTGTCCTGGGCTTCATCAAAAGAAGTGTGAGCAGCAGGTCGAGGGAGGTGATTCTGATTCTGTCCCTCTACTCTGTTCTTGTGAGACCCCACCTGGAGTACTGCATCCAGCTCTGGGGGCCCCACTACAAGAAACACATGGACCTGTTGGAGAGAGTCCAGAGGAGGCCACGAAGCTGATCAGAGGGCTGGAGCACCTCTCCTGTGAGGACAGGCTGAGAGAGTTGGGGTTGTTCAGCCTGGAGAAGAGAAGGCTCCGGGGAGATCTAATGGCACCCTTCCAGTACCTGAAGGAGGCCTACAGGAAAGATGGTGAGGGACTGCTTATCAGGGAGTGTAGTGACAGGACAAGGGATAATGGGTTTAAGCTGAAGGAGGGTCAGTTTAGATTAGATGTTAGAAAGAAATTTGTTAGAGTGGTGAGGCACTAGAACAGGTTGCCCAGAGCAGCTGTGGATGCCCCATCTCTGGAAGTGTTCAAGGCCAGGTAGGATGGGGCTTTGGGCAACCTGGTCTAGTGGAGGGTGTCCCTGCCCCTGGCAGGGGTTTGGATCTAGATGGTCTTTGAGGTCCCTTCCAACCCAAATCATTCTATGAGTCTCTGATTCTATTTGAACACCATTCCTTATATTGCACAAAAAAGACTCCATTTTCATCATTAGTAATTTTCTAGCTTTTGTATTATGAAGAAAAGTTTGTTTCTATGCCCCAAGACATCAGAGATATGAGAGATTCTTTTGTGATTATGAAGACATGGAAGTACCCTCTGAAGAAAATTGTCCTTGTGCTTTTCAACTGCATCTGGGCCCAGTTGGCTAGGACTCTTAAGGCAATACCTCCATTAGCATTTTAGTTCAGATCTGAAGTGTGGTTTTGAAATAAATCCTACTATTGTCCCCCTTACCATCCTTTGGTTATTAACAAGAAAAAGTGTTGGTTGGAGTGCATGACCTAGCTTCCACAAGGAAGAATGAAAAGTCGTGTGTGCTCCAGGAACACAACTGGCTCTTCCTCTAGAAACTGATGCTTACCCACAGGACTGTTTTAGAGCTGATCTGTACGATGTAGTGGACACTGGGTCCTCAGCACCAGCTGTTTTGCCAGGCAGATCAGCTCTTCTTTCTCTGCACCGCTCGCTGATGCTCACGGAACCTGACAGAACTGCAAGCATGCAGCAGATCCTTGTCCCATTCCTGTGGCAGGAGCAGCATAAACTACTGAGGAGGAAAGGATGATGCCTTCTGCTGTCATGTAGTGCCTGGTAAATATTGCTTCTGAACAGCTGTTGGACTTCTCTGTTTTTTCGCTCCTGCATCTTTAGAAGCCCAAAGAGTCATCTTGCAACCAGAATCCCAAATATTCACAGGGCTGGGACATGAGACCATATGGGTGCAGTGATCACAAAGAGCAGCTTATCCCATCATGTATCTAAGGCCTTCCACACTCTTGCTCTGGGCCTTACAAACTTTTATTAAAACTGCTGTTTTGTAGAAGTTGAAAATAATTTGTTTGCAGAGTCCAAAATCTTCAGGTCAGAAGAAGTAACTGCGACATTTAGTTTGACATCCAATTAAAACTCAAGCCAAATTTTTTCATCTACTATACATCTTTGTACAGCCTAGTAATTTATGGCTAAGCTAGGCCATATCTTTATAAAAGACATCCATTTTTTATTTAAAATGTTCTACAGAGAATCCAGCATACCCTTGAGTGAGGTGTTCCATTGATTAATTGCACTCACTCTTAAAATATTTCCAGTCAGACTTTGCTTAGCTTCAGTCTCCAGTCATTCATCTTTGTGCCTTTGTCTGTCAAGGAGCTGCTTGCCACTGAAAAATCTTTTAATACATAGGTACTTACAAACCGAGACTTTGCTGCCCTTGGGAAAATAGTTCAGCAAAAGCGACACGCGTTTTCAAAACCCTTTAAAAGAAAAAGAAACTAGAATTTAAAACATCACTTTGTTTTCAATTCTTTTCAATTTCAGGGGAATAACAAGGAGAAGTATCTGGTTTTGTTCTTTCTATGTAGTATAGTTACACTGAACTTGCAAGAGATGGAGAGAGCTTTTTTACCAAACCATAGTCAGGAGTTGAAATGAAGAAAGCCTGGAATAGTATTCTTTTTTGTTAGCTCACAGGTGTCATCATTTTCAGAGAGGTGCAACATGGTTATTTTTTTAAATCAGTTGTGTCTCAGAAAGTCATTCCTATCGCAGCTGCTACTAACTATAGCTCTTTTTTCCCCAAGTGAGAAAATTAGAAAAACTTAATGGTAAGTGTAGTGAAGAAGGAGCCAGGCTCTCCTGCCTGAGGTGTAAAATGATAGGTCAAGAGGTGATGGACATAAGTTGCAGCATGATTAGATATAAAGAGATTTATTTCATTTTTTACCATGAGACTGATCAGAGATTGGAACAGGTTCCCAGAAATGTTTTTGAATCTTTGTCCATGGTGATGCTCAAAATTTGACTGTACACAGCCCTGAGCTACTAGATCTAGAAGACCCTGCTTAAAGTAGAGAGTTGGCCTGTATGACCTGCAGGGGTCCCTTCCACCCTGAGTTCTTCTTTGATTCTGTGAAGTAACACCACAAGTGCGGTTACACAAGTGTTTCGTCCTTTCTCTCTTTGAGGGAAGCTGACAAGGGGTCCCTCCTCCGCCTGTTGAAGGCTTGTGTAAAGCTTGCTGAAAAATGATGTCTTTGAGGTTTGGAGAACAACCCCACAACAAACGGCCGGACCAACTAAGCTTTGTTTCCTTAGGCAAGAAGGCCCAAAAGAGACAGCAGGTCCCCATTTAACCATATCACCTGAGCAGATGCTGCATGTGAAGCAGTGCTTTATTGAACTGGTAATCTAACCTGGCAGCTTTGTTGACATGCAGCAATAAACTACCCATGTTCTGTATTGCTGGTTACTAAATCTCAGTTTCACAACCTGATCTTTTGACAGTCACATTTGGGTAGATGGTGATGCCTAAAATTAATTCCACTTTTTTTTTCTTTTTTTTTTTTTTGTGTGTGTGTGTGTGTGTGTGTAATGAATAAATTGAGGCATGACGTTTGCAGTTATTGAAAATTACACAGAAAGACACTAACAATCAGGAAACAGAACTCATTTTTATTCACTTGCAGTTTGTCTCCCAGTTCTCTAGCCATTACAAAATATTGCCTCTATCAGACAAGCCAATGTACAGGCAATGCAAATTAATAGCTAAGAGAAAAATGAATCTCTCATTCTAGCGCAGCGTATTGTGTCACAAAATTTAAACAAGTATTATTCTATTACCTAATTCATTCCTTTTAATCAAACAAAGGATATGCCTGTCTTTGTAATTTTTCTATAAATAAACCATGAAGTCTGGAAATTTTTAAGTCGGGGAAGCCAGGCTGTCAGCATTCAAATTCACAATTGTCTCTAAGATTATGCTCTTTGATATGCATCTGATAAAAATAAACTTGTTACATAAGGTCCTGATTCAGCAAAGAAATTAACTATATGCTTAACTTTTAGGCATACAAGTGAACTCAGTAGTAGTCAGTAAGTACACACATGTCTTAATTCAAAATTATTGAATGTCAAGAGTCATTGTCATTGTTAGGAATATATAATGTCAGTCCTACTGATCATTAACTGTATGGTGAATTGGCTAGTTGGTTTGATTGTTTGCTTTAGCAAGGTCAAATATTTCAGTAGTTATGGACCTGTAGTAAACTTACTTTCAACAAAATTTTCAACTCTCTTGGTAACAGTGGGGGTCATACAATCAAGGTGTTTGATCACATATAATTACTAAAACCCCAACACAATTCAAGTCTTTTAATTCCATGACCTCTTTATTTCCCTTTTTGCTCTCTGTCCATGTGCAGTTATGAATCATGTTTCAGTTAAATACTGCTAAAATACTCTTTTCTTTTCCTCTGTTATTCTAATAATCTTTTCAAGATCACTGTGACTAAAGTTCAGCCAATATAAAATTTATATTATTTTAATATAAATTCTCATCTTTGTTTCCTTTACATTATTATTACCGTTATTAGCATTCTTCTTGTACACAATACTTGCTTATTTGTATGTGGAAACAAAGCAGTGGTGATTTTTTCTGAAAGAGATGTTTCTGTTTTCTTGAAGTAGTTTCAACTGAAAAAGATCTCAAAAAATCACAATACTTATCAATTTCTAATGTGTTTTCTATATGATGAAGGGCTGCAGTTCATCATAAAAAGAGAAGCTGAAGACTTTGTTTTCTGGTTATACACAATTCTCTGTGTACGTAGGGGGGTAGCTTTGTTTTGTTTTTACACAGAATGATCTTTCAGCTTTTTTATTAGGAAATATTTTGATTTGAATCATGATGTCCCTTCATAAATAAACTGGTCAGAGTATGGTAATGCACATGTGTGGTTTGAAGGTCTTGCAAGCAATTTATGAATTGAAGTTTTTCATACAGATAGTTTGAAATGTAAGTAATTTGTATTCTATTGCATAATGGCATCAAATTCCCTGATAGCAACTTCTGTATTTTGCAGTAGCAGCTGTTAAATTCCATGGCAATATCAATTTATTGTATTGCTAAGTAATACACTACTTTTTCCTTCCTTCTGCCCCTTGCAAAGACACTAACTATAACTCATAGCTGAAAATAATAAACAGATTTTATGTTGGATTAATATTTTCAACAGTTACTTTCATGTGCTCTCCAAGCAGTAAGGCCACATATCTTAGGCTTTGGTCACTGAGATTGCACACAATCTCTACCTGAACCTGCTTTTTCCCATGTGCCAGCGAAGAGACTAAGCTTGAAGCCTGTTAGAGCAGCTTTTCTTCATAATTTCCACAAGTCTGCACTACTGCTCTGTTCATTAGGTTGTTTTGAGTCTGTGGTGCAAAGTGCAATACCAGAATCTCTGTGGAAGAGATAGCTTAAGTTGTGTGGCTGAGGTTTTTGGCCAGTGTTTCCAGCTCTTCCTGTGCCCTCTTCAAACCTAATGCTAGTGTTTGCTTCCCATCTTTTTGAACCATTCATTGCAAACTAGTTAGAAGTGCTTCAATGGGCAAATCTTCAAGAGTCAGCTGCAAACAGGAAAGGCTGATTGCTTTCTCGACAAGAACTGGGAAGATAAAACATTACCTTTAAGTTTACACAACTTTTTGGTAAATTCATGTTGAAAATAAGAAGGTTTGTCATCAGCAGAGTAGTGATGTTATGGACCAATCTTTTAATAAGAGCAGACATGTAATAGCAAGGGACTAGATTCTGACTTGAGAGATCCTGTCCAGTCTACATTCCAGACAAACAGTGAAACTGGAAATTACCAAGTGTCATGGTTTTGTCCCACTTGGCAGCTGAGCACTACAGCTGTTTGCTTAATCCTCCCCAGTGGGATGGGGTAGATAGANCTACATAACAAAAACATCTCTATATTATCAATGTTGTTTTCAGCACAAATCTAAAATGGAGCTCTGTACTAGCTACTGTGAAGAAAATTATCTCATCTGGTTTTAATACAGCAAATGCAAGAAAGTACAGAAGAAAGAAGATGGGTTTACTTTTAACTCCATCACAGAGGGACCTGCTGGATTTTCTGTTGTACTTACATTGCAGAAACTGTAGGAAGAATATTTTGAGGACTCAAATATTACATGTATTAGAAGACCTCAAAATTTAAATTTATTAAAATTATGCTGTAGCTGTCTGGGAACATTTTGGCAAGTTTTTTCGTGATCTTTCTTCAATCAAGTTTCCCTGAGGTTGAACAAAGATTTAGAGAACTTGATTTATATGCAGAGAGTCAATTTATAATGTTACTGACCTTCTCTGACTTAGCAGACAAAACAGAATGTGATCCCTTGCCTAGCTACAAACATTCAAATGTGTGTATGGGGAGACATCTTCTTTCTATGTGAGGGCTAGCTGCAGTTCCGTAAGAGTTGTGAGAGCTTTGCGATTGCTGAAGGTCTTCTGAACAGCATCTTCCAGGTAAAGCACAGGTTCTTGGAGGTTGATGTGGGAAAGGTTGAATGACCTTCCTTTGTCCACCTTACATGAGGAGCTGGGTACGGGGACCATCAGTGCTCCTCTGGGCCTCACACCCTACATGTCCTCCTGTAGAGACTGTTTGCTACCATGGCACTGATGGGTAGAGATGCAAGTTAGAAATTAGAAAGGGATGTTTCTGTTTGCTTGCCTGTTCCCAGTGCCTTTCTTTCACAACTGTTGGGACAGCAGAGAAGGTGCATTGCTCCTCATGCTCCCTGTTGACAGTGTTAGGGGCTTTTTAAATCCAGGTTACAGTGGTTATTCTATTACTTTCTAACGGCTACATATGAAGAAGAAAACTGTCTAGACTTTTAACTGTCTTATTGATGAGGACTTCACAAACAGTGAATTATGTACTCTATAAGGGGATGATTTAAAAGTGCCTCATTTCTTCTGTCAGTTTTCAGCATCTGGCGTTAAAACAACCATGTAGTAACTATTTCAGGAGGGCTAGGCAGGTATTGCTTCCCTTCTTACCGTGAAAACAGAGTATAAAAAGGGCTTTGTTAGCAAGTAAAAAGACTAAAAAGGAAAAGCGACTTGCTAGGAAAACACTAGAAAAGATAATGGATTTACTTTCAAAGACTTTCAAGTGCTTCTTAGTAGGCTGTTGTATGATATATACCTTTACTGCAAATAAAATCAAGTCAGAAAAGTAATATTAGCTTCCTACTGACTGCTTAGGTACCCAAGCTGTTCTATTGATATTGATCATTTTTACCTTTTATTTGCTTTAGTGGTAGTATATTTAGGATAACAAGAACAACAGTTTTAAGGCTGAGAGGAAATCTACTGAAAGTCATATAATTTCTTTCCACTAAGTTTCTAACTAATTTTTACTTAATTAAATGAAGTTAGAAGACATATTTACCCCAGTGAAAAATCTACTGCCCTTCTAAATGATAAATGCATGCTTAAAAACGCAAAAAGATTTCTTACCGAATTTGTTTTGGCACTGTAGACTAAATCTATTGTATAGAATGAATTTCTGATAAACCAGCTTTATCAGCTTCTTACTTATTTAGAGCAGGCAACTTTATCCTTTTTGCATTGGTTTTGCTTTTTCATGTTAGTTTTGTTTGCTTAGCTTTTTAATTTTTCTTGAGAACAAGGCAGCATGCGTTTAAATAAGGTATTTTCATTTTTCACAGAGTGGGCTAAAGAATGCATGTGAGTTATTAATATATGTCTCTTGTTCTGACCAGAGAAATACTTTGCCTGTTGTGGCATTTGAATCTTCTCTGAGAAAGTGACTGAACAGACTGCATATGAAAATTGTTTGGGTTTGTTTTTTTTCTTTTGTTCCCCTTTCCACTTGCAGTATTATTTTATGGGAGTCTAATTTAATTTCAGTTATTTTACCAGAAATATTCTCACTGTTTGTAACTGGGGATTTAGCTGGGATTACTCTTGAAATTAAAAGGCCATCTTACAGTAAGACCCTAGTAAGGAAGATAATCTTCATTGATGTGTATGTTTGAGCATTTTTGAGTATTTAGTTTCCATTTTTCTGGTTTAAGAAAGCAAAATAGAATACATGTACTACTATTTAAAAAGTTCTCAGAAAAATTAGATGTTTCTGTACACCCACAAAGTTTCATGTATGTTTGCTTTTTTTTAAGTGTTATTACAATTATTTGGATTAAAATAATTAGATATGAATCAATGTAAATAATAACATGATGTTTTATAATCAGCCAATTCTGATGCAGTTTGTCTAACCAAAACAATTTAGAAAAATTTTAATCATATCTGTTTTTTCAAAAGTACCATGTAAATACTAAATTTAGGTAAACAAGGTCTATAACCTGAGGCATTTATAAATTTTCCATGTGTGAAAATGTTAATATTGATCACGATTTTTGTCTCTTCTTTTTCTAACAGTAATCCAATTTTTACCTCAAACAAAGTGCATCCATCTTTTTTAGTCAGCTCTATTTCAAATGATAGGTTATGTCACTGTAATTCAAACACCTTATTTGTTTTCAGTGCCATAGCTTAATACTTGCGGTGGAAGGTTTCCTTTTCTGATACCAAAGGTACCAAAAGATATCCCCTTGACAATCAACACTTTATTTCTTTACAAACAAGGTGAGCCCTGCTTTTGCTGTCATTCACTTTAATAATCAACAAAACTTTGAAGTCAGAATATTTTTAACTGAATATCAAGTGAGGAATGGTTCATTTATCCCTGTTTCTCTGCAGTAGTTGCTTAGGGTTTGCTTGCTAGAATGCCTTTAATTTCACAGTCATAAAAAAATTTCTTTTTATGTGCCTATCACTCAGTACCTCAGTACGTTAGAACCAAAACGTGCCTGCAACCCCATAGCTTTCCTCATGGTACCATAATACATCTGAAAGATGCCTGCTACTCAGTTGTGTTAAAATACTTAGCTCAGTTTCTTCTTACTGCTTAATAAACAGTTGTCTGTGTTATTAGGCAGTGTTGACTATTCTCTGACTGGTGCTGTCAGCAGTGTCAAAAATACATTAGCTTGCAAATATTATAAAATCCCCTTATTGTTATACCAATAACATGGCTCAGTACGCAGGATTTTGCAAGAGGTGCTGCAAACCCCCACCTCTCCTATTTTATTTTTCGTTGTAAGTAATAAAGTTTTCTACTCTCTCCTGCATGACGCTTATCACAGATAACTGAGTATTCCATGGATAACTGAGTATTCTTTATTACACAGTTATCTTAACTTGCCCCTAAAAGCCACCAGTTCATTATGCCTTCTCCGCTCTTGCAGGTTCCAGACAAGAAGGTATTTTTGTTCAGAAAAGCACATATTGCTTGACTTGATGCCCAGAGCACTGTAAACATTTGTCATTTTTTTTTGCACCATTTTTTTTAAATTATTAACAAAAATTAAAATGGCCTTCTGCATTAGAAGTTGGGACTGAAGACATCCTCATGAGAAGGCCACCTTCTGCCTTTGTACGTAGCCTGCAAACACTTCCCCTTACCCATCACAGATTTCCCAGTAAAGTGAGTAGAAAGTTCTTAAGAAGATGAAATAAATAGTAATATCTAAATGTACTGCTGGTACACAGAGTAAATGTCTCAGTGAGACTGAATGTCGCAAAGAGCTGGAAAGCCAATTTTAGAGCTGCCGTTTATTGTCTTTCTCCTTCTTTCCTGGCCTTCTTAGCATTTTCTTTCCAGTTCATCCTCTGTTTCTCATTTACTTTTTCCTTCTGTGTTTTATTGCTTTTGCGAACTCCCAGCTGATCCTCCTGTGCTTCAGTTCCACTTCCTCTCACAACAGCTTTCCAAAACAGGATCATTGAACAGTTAATGCTGGCACTTAAAATGAGTGAACAACCCAATTAGATTAACCGAGGGTAGGGAAATTCATGTCTCAGACTTTTATTCTCTGCCAACTCAGGAAGACAAAAGAACATCAAACGGCTCCCAGGTTCTGCCAGGCATAGCAGTGCAACGTATAATTGGGACCATAACGTCCGTGCTGGTGATGATGTCGCTGTTTTCTGCCTTTAGAGGATAAGGACATTTGCTGTTTGCTGGGGTAGAATTAAACAGAAGAGATGAGAGAATTTCACAGGTTTGACGTTTTAGATTTTGGGGTGAACAAATAAAGGTAACTATTTAAGCCTGCCTGAGAGTAAAAGTAACCAGCCCTTCTGATCTGCATTGTGGCTATTCACTAATTCATCCATACCTGTGGCTAGCTTCCGATGGATCAGGAATTTGCATTTTTGCTCTTGAGTAACACAGGGCATTGGAGAGAGAGCAGAGTCATTATGCTTGCTCTCAAAAGATAATAAAACCCTAAATGTATTTTTCTATTATTTAGCCAATGTGACTGATGCAGAAGGAAGGTGACTTTTCCAGCCAAGAAGTGTGGGGTTTCCTTTTTTCCCTAGCCTTCCTGATCAAGCTTCCTACATTTCTGAAGGGTTTTGCAGCTGTACTGCTTATGCTTAAAGTTTTTTTAAAAGCTCTAAGACAAAGTTGTTATTGAAGTGTTGGAAAATTCATTTATATAGATGTGTGTGTGTATATATAAAATAAATAAAATGTCTATACACACACACACACATTACTTCTTCTCAGAAGAAATGCTGTCAGGACCAGGATTTAAAAAGTGTGTGTTTCAGAGATGAGTCCCACCGCCAAAGAGCAGAGGTCAGCACCATTACCTTTACCAGCTGGCATGTTGATAACTTGGTTTCAGTTCCCCTCCTTCCCCTGCCAAGTGATGATAATTTCTAGTGCTAGCCAGCACATCGACATAGACTAGAATTCCAGAGATTTCACACTGAATGGGATTTGCTTTTTCCATCGCTTCTTACTGGCAGAATAGAGGTAAGTTGTCCTGTTGGACTTCCAAGGTCTTACATTTGAATTGCTCCTGAATTCTTATGTTTGGCTGTTTACCGTTCTCTGTCTTGCCTTTCACCACCTTCCTTTAGGCCCTTCCTCGGGGAGGGAGGTGGCACAAGTTATTAGTGCCTGCAGCTGTCCCCCAAAAATGCAAAGTCAGTTTATTGCTTGTTTTTTATTTAGATGCCCCGTATTTGTGCCGCAAGGCAGAAGTTCAGAGATAGTGAGGATATACAACCTTGGCACAGGCTGCTGTTTCAGCAAGTTGCCAAACAATTTGATATCTAACATTGTCTCTTATTTGCTCAGACCAGTTTGTAAGTAATCTTCTCTAGGTTTAACTCTGGTTTTGAGTCAAGAAGCTAGTTTGATTTTGAATTAAATGTATTCTCCCTCACTTTAATCTGCATAAATTTCTGAATTAGTGGTCCTGAAGAAGTGTTTCCTGTTGGAATTTTTCATATATATAAATATTATTTATTTTACAAGATAGGATGGTATGTGAGTCATTTAAAATTTCCCTTCCTACACCTTCTTAAATTCATTTTCAACAGGTCCCATTGAAATTTGTCTGCAGTAATACTTTCTTATTGGCATAGTATTTTATTCTTAGGAGTACTTCTGCAAGTTTTTATCACTTTATAAAACCTGAACAGACCTTAACAGACCTTTGCATTATAATTCCTATCAAGTGATTGCTAATGGTTAGTTTGTTTTGCCTTCAATAAGTTTCAAATGATAAATATTTGTCAACCATAAAGACAAATTTCTAGTATTAGTTTCTCAGTAAGAAAATAGTTTCACTTTGCTTTAGTCACTGTTTAACAAAACATGTCACTGGTTAATCATCACGAAAGAAGCCTTCTAACCTGCTGAGGATGCATTAACAGACATGCTGGGTTCTTTGTTAAACTCAAAACATTTCAGTAGAGCATTATATCTGGGGCAATATTTAATTCCTGAACGTAATTGCTCTTGCCAATCTTTCCCCGCACCAGTTTAGCTTGGAATGAGGTTATTAACAAAGGGATGCTGCTAATTTCTAATCCTTCTAGTTTCTTTGTAGTCAGTGCAGAAAGAGAGCAAGAGACTGCCCTCTAGAGAACAAGATCGGCTCCCGAGTTAGGTGTTGCCTTCAAGAGGAGTCTTTCCCCATCTACTTCAGAAGAAAGCTAAAGAAACTAAAATAGCTTGTGTGACTAGCCTGGATTTCTAACTCATTAGGAAGGCTTAATTATATCAACATGTTGGAGATTTTTCTGTGATATAAATTCACCTTCCATCTGCACAAGTTTTCAACCTTATTTTTTAGCTTTTTAGCTTCTAGTCAAAATATCTTCTCCATGAGTGTCTCAATTAATATGGGAATGTCACTGAAAACTGTTTCCGAATTTGGTTTTGAGAAAAATGTAGAGATCGTTTGCATGGGAGGCAGTAAAATACAACATAGCCTCTTACTGCATGTTGTTCATTTTAAAAGGAATTTGCAAGGAGCTTGGTGCTCTTTCTAGCTTGCACACCCAGTTGATAGTATTTAGCTTAAATCAGCCCCTGAAAGTACCACTTAAAATAAAAGCTGTTCAACATACATGCAAAACACCTACCTTGTAGACCTCTGTTCAGTATTATTAGGTAAATATTAACCATCACTTGCTCATAAACCCTGAATTTTCTACAATAAGCTAGGTATGAGGTAGGATGTATTCTTAATACAACTAAATAGATTTCACACACTTGCTTTCACTTATTCTGTAGAAATATACATTTGTGTAGCTGTTTACATTACAAATTTTAGCTTTCGATCATGGATTTTTTTGTTCTCCTGGTTCACTTAAAGTGATATGTCTTTTAAATACAAGCTATAGAGTTTTATTCTTTGTACCATGAAGTTTTGTTAAAAGTTTTCCCTTACCAAAATGAATGTGCTAAAATATATATTTTGAATCACTACTCTGTTAATTTCCCATATCAGAACCTACTATTTTTTTTTTAATTTATTAATTTTGTTGTTATTGAAGAACCCAGGGAAATATGTCTCTCTACTTTCAGCATAAGAGTCTTTTTTGTCATCTTTGTGCTGAGTCTTTAATATTTGTTTCTAGTTTGTAGTTGCAAAAGGCTGGAATTTCTGGCTTAAAGTGTGACTTCTCAGAACTGCCATTTGTTTTGTTTATCTGCAACTGGCAGTTTTTGTTTGCTTATGATTGTACTCTTTTTTTATTCTCTGGCATGCTGCACTTTTACCTACAGTTTTATTTTCATGTACCTTTTGAGCCTACGCTTTTCCTGCCAAGTCAGGTTTATTTCAGAAAGTAACCTCACTATATTCAGATTCAATTTTGTCATAAATAAATTTCATTTCCAGTTAATCCACATTGATGTGATTTAGCTGCATTACTTAGTTGCTTACCATAACTCAGGGGCCTTATGGTGCAGCTGATTTCACATAAATAAAAGTGGGTTGTTTCCTGACTATGAACTTCCAAATCTCGAGTGAGTCACTCAAAAATTTCAAACAGGCCATCAGTTTTTGGAGAGCAGATCAGAGAAACTTACTTATATTGTTAGAGCAAGCAGTTGTGCTGAAATTAAATGATTCATGAAACTGGAGGAATATTACAGGAGGTTTTGTGTGAGGTTTTTCTGATATGGGATATTTTTTTAAAAAAAATGGCAATGTAATTTCAGGAACATCAAAACGGATGGACCAAAATTAGTAATTCAAACATTTTAGAAATAAGAAAGTTGACTGTCATTTTGGAATTACTTTTATTTTCATTCTTTCATTGCATAGTAATGAAATATAAAAAGTGGAAATTAAAATAAGACTTTTCAGCTATTCTAAAATTAGATTTTGTACAGAATTACAAATTTTGTTACTTTGCAGTTGTCCAGAATAAGCTCATCTTTTACAATTCATCTCCCAAATTCTGTCACTCCATATAGTTGTTGTTTTCTGTCAATTTACTCTTCCCACTGGTATTAAATGGAGACCTGTCTTGTTTCTTGGAAGTGGGTAAAAGGATGTCACCGCAGCTATCCTGGAAAAGAACCGGAAGGCAGGAAAATAGTGCCTTTTGGGTTGAAAGATGCAAATGGAAGTATTCTATTTTGAAGTACTCTATTTCCGTCACCATGTAATTAGCACACAACACAAATGAACATGGTTAAAAAATGGACTCTGTGTCTTGGTGCTAATCACAGCGCAGTCAGACTGATAAATAACATCACTTTGGTCACCTGCAGGGCAGTTATTCACTGACCTTAACGACTGCAATGAGCAAAACTGATTCTATTTTAAAACCTAGACTGTAGCTCATAACAGTGAAAACATTTTATCTTCAAACTGTTGGTTCAGTAAAGCGTACTGAGTTATAGGTGTTCTCTTTGGAGGTTTCTTTCAATTTAGGAGATAACTTAGCATTGGGAACTGTGATGGTTAGGTGGAACTATTAGCCCCTCTGATGTACTTCATGTATCTAGGAAAAGTCTTGTTAGATTCAAGTAATTCATAAAACTTACTGAATCTGAAGATTACTGCCCAGTTACTCCTGCAAGTCATTGCAGGAGTTGAGACAAGATTTGATGTTTCATTTGAATGTGTCCGAAAGTGGCTGCATGTATCTCCGGTTTACTGTTACTTTACTAAAGTAAAAGTAGAGAGTGCTGTGCTGCATGGTTTCTGGCACACTTGTGTTTCCTTACAAACTCTCTTTCTCTTTCAAATCTTTCCACTTTAATCTCTAACGTCTTGATGTGGATCACAGCATTAGGAAAATCTACTTCCATTCCTGATTTTCAAAGTGATGGTATAATGGAATCTTTTTCTCTGCTTTTTAGCTTGTCCCTAAAGAGAATGGAGAGATGCTTCAGTGTTTTTTATTATCCATTTTTAGGATCTATTTTCTAATGAATTGATGGCTTCAGTTCCTCAGGTTATCCATTGTGCACTGTGCCACTTCCTTTTCTTAAGAATGTGTTGAAATTCCCCTTGCTCCCTCAAGAATTCTCAGACATCTGCCTTTCCCCTCCTCTGGGCATGGAATTTACTTTATCCCAGTATCATTGATACTATGCTCTGACCTGCTTTTGCTTGGATGGTTACGCTGACCTTTTTCCATTCGCAAATCTTTCTGCCGCAGATTTTGTTGAGGTTTTGTGTATTTTTAGTTCTAAGTTAATTTGCTACATCCGGATCAGTTCAACTTTTTTTGAGAGTGCACCTCAGTGGAACATAATTAAGCCCCATGTGATAAGAATAATTTCAGTCAGTAGGTACTGTGTCATGCATACTACTTTCATCAGCAGTTTAATTTTGATATTTTATAGCTGCTGAGTAATTAATTTTACAATCTCTTTCAGAATGTAATATGTAATTCTAATTTCTGTTTTTGAATGAAATGGAAATAAAAAAAAAAATTCACCAAAAAAACCCTAAGAGAACTACTTCAGGTTATCTGAGCTAGGTTAAAGTATCTCAAAATAGATTTTAGAAATCCATCGTTAAAATGATGAAGTTATGAAAGGTGCTACTAAATTGTAACCTTCTGTATCATCCAGGTTATACTATTGAAGTACATGATGGGGAGACATGGTCAGATTTCTACAGAAGAGGAGTCTAATACATTTTTGTGCTTTTTTCAATGATTTAATTTTGTAGTGAATAGGGGATAGAGGATGTTTAGACTATACATTTGGTCAGATGAAGATTATTCCTTTTATGTTAGAGATATCCTTTTATGTCTGACATGATAAGATACAGCAAACAGAAGAAAATATGAGATACATAAACGACATACCAGACATTTGGATTATCTATAGATAATGAATAAAAAAATGTTGACAGTACTTCCATTTTCTATTTCAGCTGTTTTTAAGGGTTCATATATAAGGAGCTTTCTGTCCCATTTGGCTGACAAACACTGACGTCTGAATCTTGATGCAATTGGCATCTTCTCCTCTTACTAAATCATTCATGAATGTTGCACTGCTTTTAGTCTTTTTATTCTGTCAATGACTTTGTGGTAAAAATAGAAATAGAGCTTTTTGATTTCAGTGATTTGATGCATTTGTAGTTGCTGCAGATCATTAGCTTTTTTTAATGCATAAATCATGGACCCTAATTTTATAGTCTTCAGGCTTTTAATCTTTTGGTAGTGTTCGTGCTCTTGTTTTAAAGGAATAACTTCCTAATTACTTTTTTGTACTGAATGGAATCAATATTTCTACAATAATAGATAAACACCTACAAAATAAAAAAAGTTATTAGCCAAAACCATAAGCAATTAAAAGAACTAGTGTTACTCAAGTGACAGGAAAAAAAAAATTATATATGGTAATGTTAAACACTATAGGGAACTAATGAAAACAAGAACTGTCTCCCAACTCCTTATGTGACCTTCAATTAAGAGAAAATTATTTTGTGTTTATAACTAGCTATAAGAACTTAATGCTCCAAGGTGTGTGCCGTGTAAGAGCTACGGAGCTAAAAGTTGGGAAAAATGTCAACCAGAAGAAAATTTGGTGCTGCAAGTAAGCATGTTGCAGTGCACAAATGTTTCTGCAGAACTAGCAAAGGCAGAAAAACACAGGGAATATGGTAGTGCACAAACCTTTATTTAAAAAGAAATAAAAATAGTTAAAAATAATTTGTAGTAGGAACAATGAATCTCTGGTGTTTCCTAACTTGACTCAGGCTGAGCAGTTGAAGAAAAAAAGACCTCATTTATATCAAACATTTCCAACATTCAAGAAACCCTTTTGGGCCCTGAAAAGTTCCATGACAATATGACACACCTTCTGCCTTTTTTTTTTTAGAGAGGTTTGCACTTTTCTGCATTACAGGAGCTTTAGAAATAAAGCAAGCTGCACTACTGGGACTTTGTATTGAATCTGTGTGAGAATTGCACTACTCATAAAAAATTGCTCTAGGATGTCTTAGCAGGGTTTGCCTTAAAGTTACTTGATAAAAATAAGTAGATAAAGACACCAACAGATAGATATCTACTAAATCACATCAGAGTGTGACAATACATAAAGTTTAGTTTGAGGTCAGTTAGCTTTTAGATTTCAGAAGTATTTTGTCCTTTTCCATTGTTAAACCACTTACCATGGTTGTTTGTGTGGAAAATTGAACGTTTGGTTTCTTTTATAAATGTACGTGTACTGCTAAATGAATTTAAAATGCAAGTCAAGAAATGGAAATGCTTACGTAGCAAGAAAAACAGAATTTAGATTAGGTTGCAGGTTTTTGCTCTTGAAGAACAGGCAGCTGCTCCTTAGTGATTTTTCTTTTTATAGAATTGAAAGAGAAGAGATGAGCAAACTCTAATGGAAGAACCTTAATTTGAATGGTATGAGAATGTCTTTCACAGCAGAGGAAGTAAATTGTTATGTGAACCGTATTTATTTTACTCAACGTTTCTTTGATGAGAACTTGCCCTTCATCTGAAATTCTGTAAAACATTAATACAACAACTTATCTCCTGCAGAAAAGCTGTAACAAATGACAAGAGTCACTTATTTCTAGGTTCAAAGGAGCTGATCTACTGAGGGCAATAGAAAGGCTCCCCTTGGCTTTGGGTTGGGCCTTTGCACAGGCGCGAGAGGCACACGTTCTAGAGTGCTTCTGGAATGAACTTGCACAGCCATAAGGATGTGGCTGAAAGATAAGAGCACTGCTGTCTTCTGGAAACTTCTCTCTCCAATTTTCTTTGCTCTATGTTGAGGGGCTGTAGCTCACAGCTATATTGATGTCTTACGCCAGAAGATAATGTACTGGAAAACAACAAAGTAGTGCAGTAGAATGACAACATCTGCCAGGATTTTACTTCAACTGTTTGATGCTGGACTGTATGATTTATCCTTTTTTTTTTTTTTTTTTCCCCATGGAAATGTAAACGCATGGGAGAAGGGGCATATGAGCAATGATCGTTTTTGTTTGGCTTTTTTTTTTTTTAACTTGCACACTTGAAAGATCAAGTCTCTAAATAAACCCTTCCAGTATGTATTTGGAGAGTCTAGAGAACTCTTGTCCTTTTCTTACTTTACCTGTTTGGAGGTTTTTCCACTTTATTTCTTACCATCTTCTCCACCGTCATTTATGTTTTCATAGCTCCTTTGCAAACTCATTTGTGTCTGTCACTGGTTTCTTTCACATTGTGGGAATCACTCCATAATTTTGATAATTTTTGGCACACTTTTGCTGTGCCTCCTTTGTTTCTACCATCTCATTTTTGAAGTGGAGTGTGCAAAAGAAAACCCTAAATATTCCAGGCAAGGTGACATCATGGACATAAATACACTGTCATAAGGATGCCCTCTGTTTTGTGCAGTGATCTTTTTATAGAAATTCTTAATATTCTGTTGAAATGTTTGGCTATCATTGAATGTTAATGTGATGTCTGCAAAGGCCTACCAATCGCAACCACATGATTAGTGTTTTGTAGTGCAACTTTGTATACACCTAATTAGAGCTGCAGGTTTTGTTTGGTTTTACTACATGGATATGTCTTCCCATGCACAAATACTATACATGTGCAGATATACTGCACTTATTGTGTCCACCTTAAGCTTGCTCATCTGCCTATGGAACATAAAAATATTTATGGCACAATTTGATGTCTTATGTGTGGACAGAGAAATCTGCAGGGATTATTTATCATTTTCACAATTTTTTGAGAGACCTGAAAACATGTACATGAAAGTATTTTCAATGTAGTTTATGATGTTATATGAAATGCTGCATTTTTAATTCATTAACAAATAAGATAGCAAGACCCCCCAAATCTGATATGGAAGATCTCTGCAGCTAAAAGGCAGTTACTAGCCCAGATGTTCTCACCTGTTGCAGTCTTAGCTCTGAAGTTGACAGCTGAAAACTACGTGTAACTTTGAATACAAGTGTTAATAGCAACTGAGACAGTAAAATGTAATTATTGCATGCAATTATACTATCACCTGTGCAGCTGCGAGACATAGACTGAATATTTTGCCACGCTCAGTTAGAAGAAGATAAAAGTAGCACTGCAGAACCGAGTCAGTTAAATGAGAATTTAAATCCCTGCAACTGAAGAGGCAATTGTAAAGTCATCCCACATCCTAGCCAACACGACATGTCTCAAGACTAGCAGAGTCATTTTTCTGGATCACCAAAGCTGGTAGTTTGGATGATATCTTAAGAGAGTGTTTGGCCTGTCAGGCCAATATGTCATCTGATTCCTTAATGCTCCTTGAGAAGTGGTAGTCCCAGGAAATGTCCTGGCAAACGGAGCAGAAGAAAACTATCTTCCCACCATGTTACCAACACTGGCCCTTTGCATTCAACTTGGTGCCTGCCCTACTCTTCACTTTCTTACCCAGTCTTTAACCAGTACTCCAACCAGCATGGGAAAGTGCATCTACCTACTCAGCTTGACACATTTTTCATTGCAAGTGGTTCCTGTGGGGCTGCAGCACCTTCTCTTTTAAGATATAAGCCATGGAGCAGTGACACTATCAATTGACTCCTTTTGTAGAAAATAAATCAGTTACCGTGATGGTCGATCACCTTTTTTTGGAAAGAATTTATTTTATACCAATGTTAAGACTTTTACCTTTACCTTGTAAAGGTACGCACTGGTCCTGTGATTGTTGTTTCTGTGATCAAGTAACCACTGGAGTCGTGGGAGATTGAGGTTTAAAGCTCAAAAGTGAGAATTTAAAAGTTGCATAGAATTTCAAGATTTTAGCCACATGTCAGATGACATTTTCTCTATCACCTATCTTTGACTGACTAAATTGATTTTTGATAAAATAAAGGACCAGTTTGAGTAAATTAACTTAAAACACTACCTAGATGATCTTTATGGGCAAAGAAATCCATGCATTTCTACTAGCATCACTTAGACTTGCCTCCTGTGTAACACAAGCTGTTTAATCCAGTAATCCTCACAACACATCTATAACTTCTGTTTTAAGAATGATGTACTTCCCACCTACTGATTTATAAATTGAGACCAATTAACTAATTAGCCTTCTCTTTGGTACAAGCCAGTAAGTTTCTGACATGTTTCTACAGGCCTAGCATCCGATAACTCCAGCCACTTTCATGGGATTCACGGACTAGTTGAGTCTGGAAGGCACCTCTGTAGATTGCCTAGTCCAACCCATCTGCTCAAGCAGGGTCATATAGAGTTGGTTGCCCAGGACCATGTCCAGATGGCTTTTGAATGTCCCCAAGGACGAAGACTCTACAACCTCTCTGGGCAACCTGTGCCAGTGCTCGGTCACTCTCATAATAAAATATAAAGTGTTTCCTGATGTTCAGACAGAACCTCTCCGTGTTTCCGTTTGTGCAGATTGCCCCTTGTCCTGTCACTGGCCACCAGTGAGAACAGTCTGGCTCTCTGTTCTCCATTCCTTCGCATCAGGTATTTACACACATTGATGAGTGATGAGTTCCCTCTCAAGCCTTCTCTTCTCCAGGTTGAACAGACACAATTCTCTCAGCCTTTCCTCACAGGAGAGATGCTCCAGTCCCCTAATTGTCTTTTTTGCCCTTTGCTGGACTCATTACCCAAAGTCCATATCTTTCTTACAACCCAGTTTCTTCAGAAATGTTGATTTCTTTTCGCTCTCTTATTTGACAAGTTCAGTGGCATATTCTAATGAGTCCTCTTTCAGATTGCCATTTCCTTATTGCAAACACGATTCTAGAATCTGTACTAGTTTTACTTTCATACTGAGTGATGCATAAAGTTGGAGTCTCCTTTCTACAATTCTGCAAATGCACATCAAATAAAATGGAAAAGTACCAGTCTTAAAATTGGGGCTTCATCTTAACCAAACCACAGCAATACAGACTTGAAAACCAGAGTGTCTTTTATTTGTGGGAACAAAGAAATTGGATAACTCCACCCAATTAATGTCAACTGAAAGAAAACAACACTGTCCTACATAAGACTAGGCAGCAGTCCTTTATTTTATCAGAGAATACCAGCTTTCTTTACCTAAAGAAATTCTGAATCCCTCTCACTCTTTAAACGGTGACCTAGAAAACAGCACCCATACCCCCCCTGCCAACAGCACCAACAATCCTTCCCCACTTCTGATTCCCCCCATTAGTGCTTATTTATGTTACATAGCTGGGTATTACTGCCCGGGTCCAATGCACCCTCCTTCAGCTTTAAGGGTTTTTTTTGCATTTAACACTCAACAAAATGTATTGATTCAAAATGTAAATAAAATCAATCACTTAGTAGAATTTTGGAGGTTTTTTTCAATATATTTTATTTGAAACATGAGTACAATTTTACATTTACAAGAATGAAGGTAAAACCTGAATATAAGTGATGCAAACCCCTAAATTTAAGTGAACGCTGAAAGGAAAATTATATTTAAGAAATTCATGTCTTGTTCTCAGGTGGAATATTGAATAAAATCTAACACATTTAATATAGAAATGTTATTAACTGGGGGATAGTTTTTGAACACAGAGTAGTGATAGACACTTAAAAAGATTCAATATTTATCTCATGTCATATCCTCACTTTAGAAATTAAATAAAATCTTAATTTTGACCTTCAGGACAAAATATTCCAGGTGTAGCAGATGGGATTTTGAAGTACAATTCACAGTGAATTTCCTCTTATCACTGTGGAAAAATCTGAAAGATTGTCTCTTTAAAAACTGGTTTGTTATTGTCACTTTCTGAAACTTCCTTCTTTCAGTTAATAGAATTAGGCTGTCACTTTATTAATAGTCTAGTATTTGCCTTTTATTTACAGCCTCAGTGACAGTGTCCTAGAGAGTGATTTATTCTGATCAGTTGTCAACAGGATGATTCTGTAAGTAGTGATGTAAAATAAAATAGAAACAGGTTTCAGACTCTGTGTTAGCTTAAGAAATAGGTGCACAGTATTCTTCTCTGTTTCTACAAAGTCATGACTATTCCTGTAACTGCTGCAAGTCTTACAGTCATCCAGCCCACCCTATTCAACCTGGTCCTTCCAGAAGAATGGAAACCACTCAGAGGGCTGGGACCCAGAAATCTACCTGAGTGGAAAGTGAATATACACCAAAATTGTCTTCCCACAAAATGCCATAACTTTTCTGAGCATCTCTGCAACTTGTATGATATGTCTGGACTAGCTGCCAGGTGGGAAGGTCTTAAACTACTTGAGGTTTTGTATCTCAAACCTCTATGGATCAGTAATCCATTACTGAAAGCACAAGGACTAAAAATGTTGTAATACTGACAATAGGTGCTGAATTGTTTAAAAGTCTCCTTAATAACTAAGCAGCTTCAGTCTACATCAACAGCCAGTTTTGATGACTCTGTATTTTACAAAAATGTTTTAGCTAAAAGAAAGACACAGGTAATTGCAGCCTGATTACAACTAGAGGGAGAGATCACAGTAGTACTTTCAACATCAGCTACCCTTAAGCAGAGATGGCTAAAGAAAAAAATAATCGGGATTTACTTAAATAAAGTATTAAAGGCAGAAGTAAAATCAATGAATAAAAAAAAAAAATGGCATAATAGTAAATTCACCAGTAGAGTTGAGGAATATTTTATGACCACTGTTTTTGTCCCCTGAGACAAGAGACAATCCATCCATCTAGATGACTGTAAATCCATGCTGCATAAAGTTCCCTGCGGACGTTCCCCTGGAGACCTGCCTGCTGCTTTTTCTTCCAACGCTGTCCTGTCTCCACACCAGCTGTGTCCTGGCAGCTCATCTTCCTCATCAACGAGATTTCCCCAGTCACAGCTCCAGTGAGCCACTGTCTTTGCTCTCCTTCTGAGGGTTTTCATGTGTTGTATACTTCACTGGTTTTTTGTTCCTCCTTGGTGCAGGACCAAGAGAGGATACAAAACTTAACTTCCCTTTGCGTCTTTCTTAATTCCTTCATTTTTTTTTAAGACGCTCTTTGACCTCACCATCTTGGAGGTCCAAAAGTCCTAGGAATACTGTGAGTAAGCCAACTCTGGAGCAGGGAATGGCAGAGCTACTCGGTGGCTGTGTCAGCGTGTAGCTTTCCCCACAAATTATTTCCTGTTGAGAGGCAGGCTAAGTTAGCTCAGCGTCGCACCGGGATGGTTTCAGTGCGCTGGGGACCTGAGCTAGCACTGTTGCCTGCCACTGCACTTTGCCTGTTGAAAATGAGTTCACAGTTCTCAGTTCTGTGCTCTTGTGCGTGTTGCCCACACTTAGGGTAATGAGGTGTAACAATTAGGTTATGCCTCCTGGTTTTGTGCGTCTGAGAGTGGCTGTTTTCCACACAAACACGCACATGAAGCAACTTTAAATCTGTGTTAACAACAGTTTCATGGCATGCAGTATAAATCTGATACCTTGCTCAGGTCTGTTTTGTTTTGGTTGGTTTGGTTTGGTTTTTTTCAATTCTATCACGTTATATTCTACTGTCGCTTTTCACGGTTAATGTCTCTTCTAGAATCACAGAAATTCCATATTGGTGTCTTTCTAAAATATACACATGTTTCAAAGTCACTAAAATAATACTACAGTGCAAAAATTATAGTAAAGCTTTTCTATTTTTTACAGTCTATGTACTAGCATCTCTTAATTGCTCTAACAGCGAGGAAGCAATTTCGTGGAAACTGTAGATTTTTCAATATAAGCTTAAAAATAGACTGTTTAGACAGAAAAGAGGTTTGGCAACCTTTGCAATATATGAGTTTTAGGAGACTTTTGAGTATTTGCAATGCAACGTGGAATAAGGCACTTCCGCCATTTATTAGCCTTTGTATCTTTATATCTGATAATCTTACCATGCTATATATGTACATAGCTGCAAAACAAATGCTGGGCAAATATGAGTCCTTACAGTTACACAAAGGTAGCTAATGCAATATTTTGCCTTTCCTCTTATTTTGGTAGAAAGTATCTCTACATTGGCCAGAAGAATATAATTTTCGCTCTCCTTCACCTCATCTCCCAGAATCTTCCAATAATGAATCTGTCGAGCTTCTCAGAGCAATTGCTTCTTATCAATAACGTTTTCATTGCAGTGAAGGAAAAGCAAGTGGCAGTTTTGTCTTGGCTAGTCTTGCCTTGAAACTCAAAGACTGTCTCTTTATCACACGCCATTCGATTTGAAGAAAGTACAAGGAATGCTTTAGGGAAAGTACATTCCTTGAAGTTCACAATTTTCTGAGTTGGTTTTCAGAAAATTTCCAGAGTGGTTTTTAGAAACCTCTTGTCATTGCACCTAGTAGTAACCAGGTATTTCTGAGTCCTTGTGATTCTAAAACACTGAGTTTCATCACATCCTAGAGATTCTCCAGAGTTGACCATAACTTTCTTTTTGCAGCACATATACAATATTTTTTCTCCTTAAAAATCCTAAAATAAGTCCAAATCAGGAAGGCATATATCTGTTTGTGTCTAGTCCTAGTATTCATGTCTAAACTTATTAGCTGATTTTATTCTTGAAAGTATACACTTTACAATGATGTCTAGTTCTTCAGAAAAAGAGAATGTGAAGTAAGAAATTTCCTTTCATGCTGAATGAAATATTTTTAAGAACTGCAATTCTTTAAGCTGGTTCAGAAAACAATTCAACTGAAACTGAAAATTATTTGATTTCTGAAGCTGAAAAGTTTACCTGGTCCTCTACTCAATGTCTTTATGGCCAAGAATGCAATGTCTTCTCTGTATCAGTTGAAAAATTCTCTGCATTTTTCCTGTGGTCTCAGGTCTGAGTTCAGTAGCATAAAGTACAATATAATATTTGCTTAATCAATATGCCTACTAAGAGATGACTCATCTGTGGCCTTAAAAGTGCATACAAAGAAAGATGTTAAGTAAGGTCCTTTAAACTATCATTTACTTTCTAGAAAGTAAAATTAGCAAATTAAGAATTAGATACAAATGCTTAACAGAAACCACAATTAGGCACTGGAGCAGAATGGTGTTTTAAACTCAGCATCACTTGGATTATTTAATCAAGACTTCTCCAGCTCCACTAGAAATTGGGTTAGGTCACACAGATGATCAGACAAATTCATGTTATTCTTTTACTTTAAATTCCAGTAGTCCATCAGCCATTTTAAAATGTTACCGACATTATTCTATTTCACAAAAAATGTGTAGTCACACAATTATGCAGAAATTGAAGGCAGTCTTCTACATGGTCCTCTTTTGCTCTCAGCTCTTATTTTGCTTGGAAACAGTGAAAAATTGACAAATACTTTAGGAGAAGGAGGGAAGTTTTTCAAAATATCTGTAAGTAAGCAAGATACAGTTCAGTAAAGTTGTAATAGACTGTTCAGATGCTAATATGAATTAACCATGCTTCTTTTTGATACAGAAGAGCACAATGTAAGCACATGGTTTGAGATAATTAACAAAAATATTGTTCTTCTTGAAAGTGTATGATTCCTAAATGAAAGTTACCTGAAAAGAAAGTCCATTTTTTTTTACCGTAGATCTCCTTATGTTACATACTTCAACATTATTAAAACACATAACTGATAGAAAACATATATAAGCACAGAGTCACAGAACGGTTGATGCTGGAAGGGACCTCTGGAGGTCATCTGGTCCAACCCTCTGTTCAAGCAGGGCCACTGGACCCAGTTGCCCAGGACCATTTCCAGACAGCTTCTGAATATCTCCAAGGATGGAGGCTCCACAACCAATCTGGGTAGCCCATTTCAGCGCGTAGTCACTCTCAAAGTAGAAAGTATTTCCTGATGTTCAAACTGAAGCTCCCTTTGGTGGAGCCTGGTCCTGTCCTCTGATCCTGTCACTGGGCACTGTGAAAAGACCTGGCTATGTTGTCTTTGCCCCTCCCTTCGGGCATTTATATCCATTGGTGAGATTCCCTCTGAGCCTTCTCTTCTCCAGGTTGAACAGTCACACTCTCTTAGCCTTTCCTCATGTGTAAGATGCTCCAGTCCTTTAATCATCTTCATGGCCCTTTGTTCAACTCTCTCCAGTGTGTCCATGTCTCTCTTGTACTGAGGAGCCCAGAATTGGACCTGGAACTCCCGGGTGTGGCCACACCAGTGCTGAGTAGAAGGGAAGGATCACCTCCCTCAACCTGCTGGCAGCACTACTGGTGCAGCCCAGGATACCATCAGCCACCTTTGCCCCAAGGGCACATTGCTGGTTCATGCTATGTTTGTCTTCAATAAATGGGAAACTACTGCGTAGCTGGTTTGAAATCTTTAGTTATTTATTCCTAAAAACCTAGATATTTTATCCTGAGACTGATGTATAGATCCCACCAAGAGGGAAAGGCTGTAAGTTGCACCATGAATAGTTAAGTTTGTAGGAAATATTTACAATGATGTAACAGTAAAATATTGTTTGAGCATGTAGCCGTTTGACAGCGTCTGCTGAAATATAGTATCTGCACAGGAGGAAATTCAGATAAGTGAATATGTTTAATCTTTATTTTGTTTTCTAGCTATACAGTCTTGGTTGCATTGAAATAAAGATTCTGAATTAAGCAGTGAGATCAGCTGAGGAATAGTGATGTTTTTGAAGTCCTTATCATGATAGATAAGTTTGGGTATTTCAAAAATAACACTTGTATAGCAACAGTGCACAGCAACTGCCCTCCTCGTTTTTCTGTTGACACATCAAAATCTGTTGCAGTGAGCAAACTCTGATCATGGATGGCCTTGGAAAACAAGGAGGGGGTATTGTAAAGAAACAGCTTGGGTGGGGGAAGGAAACAGGGAAAATAAACTCTTTCAAACCAGCTCTTTACCACAAGTGACAAACAGGTTGTCATTAAATGACAAGCACAAGGACCTCTTTCAACTTCTATTTATTAGCTTCCAGACATTTTTCAACCCATCAGCTACTCTTACAAATTAAAGGCATAATTAAGTCTACTAGTCAGTTAAAACCTTGTGCGCAGAAAAGAGATTTCAAGATTTTTTTCTGTGGGTATAAAACACTATTCTTGTGATGCAAATTGCAAAAGTGGGCTCTGAGTTAAACCTATGCTATAAGAATGAGAGATATCCTTTGCCAAGTGTAGTGCTTATGATTAAAAAGGAGTTAAAAATCATTGTTGCATAATTAACCAGTATTCAAAAGTCTGCTAGGGAAGAAGAAAATGTATATATTGAGGTAGGATAATCTTGGGAAAAAAAAATATTCAGAAAAGGAATAAGTAATTCCCCCACAAGTTTTTGTTGGTTGGTTGGTTGGTTGGTGTTTTTTGTGTTTCAGCAAGTCTAAATTTCACAACTCCTAATCACATTTTAACGTATAGTTTGAATTTACTGCAATATAGGTGACTAGCAACCGGCTGTGCCATATTGTGCATTAAGAGGGATGAAGTGTGCATCAGCAGCCTGCCTAATGCAACTGTTAGTTACTTATTGATAGAGGTCCTGAATTTCCACGTAGCCTGGGAAAACTGCTTAGCATGTCTGCTCCTCTCTTCTGCATAAAAAGAAAAGAGTTGGTCCATAATTTTCCCCTTATCAGGCATTAACAATACAGAGGGCATCCACACTAGTACATCATTTTACATGTGTAAGTGACTATAATCTGGCTGGTTCAGTATGTTAGTAAAACTCATTGCAGCCCTGTGCATTAACCTTTTCAGGGACACATAAATCCTACATTAAAGGGACATGATGCAAGTGGAATTATTTTTTTTTTTTAAAAAACAACCTTTTAACATAGCACTTCTATTAAACACTAAAATTGGTTTGAATATTAAAGTGTAGATAAAATCATTGTACTATGAAAAGGTTGACTAGCATGCATTCTCACAGAAATTGGGGAAAACAGTAGCCACAACCATAGTTTTGGTCAGGTAAAAATGTTAAGACAACAATGATTATCACACCAAGTTTTTTGCTATTTTGTGCCCTTTGAAATATTTTAATTTTGGTTTACATTCAGTTGCCTCTAAAAGTACTGCTCTACACCCAGATAATAAGATAGTGATTAAACATTGAACAGAATAATACTTGAAGGCCTGAGCTGTTGCAGTAACAGCTCACCTTTTTCCGTCACCGGAACCTCTGAGGAGGATCAAGCGTAGTTTTTGTTGCTTCTTCTTTCAAGTCTTTATTAAAAGCATTTTCTCTAAGAGGAGAGGGTGCAGATCTGCCCACAGTGTGTTAGAGGCAGCACTGTGTGCACCCTGCGCTCCTAACGCTGTGGGAGGACCTCTACCTTCTGCTTGTGCTACCTGGGGTACCTTTCTCCAGGTACCACATCCAGCAACACCTTGCTTGGCTGGGGAGGAGGAGGAGGGTTCTGGCTGGCTCCGATGAGTTAATAGTTTTTTTATCAAAGGTGGCAATGTATGCAGGCACAGGGGTGCATTTCTCAGGGAAATCGCATCGTAATGGTTTTCTAGTCTGTTTTGTTCTCACCACGGGAGCAGAAGGGAGCAGAAGAAGCTGCCCTGTTATGTGCGACTTATCATTACTCTCCAGCCAAGATGTCTCAGTCTTTCTGAAATTGTCTTGAAATCCATTGCAGCGAAAAGGCAAGACTGCTGGGGACAGATGCTCTGTCTAAGTCCATACATGACATATTTAAATTTTGCAATCTTGTGTGAAGTTGTTTGTCTGCCATGATTGATCATTTGTAAATGTAATTTCAATAGAAATCCATTAGCAGACATAAATGAATATTTCATTATTTTACTATGAAATCAAGATCACATTTTGTCCAGTTTGTTCTCTAAGCCATCAGTAACGCCCTTCCTTATGTCATGAAGGATGCACAATATGACTAGAGATTTGCAGGAAAACAAGTACACCCTCATTTTTCCTGCAGTCTTTTCAGGGATAGGTGTCACAGGCAGCACAGGCTCCATCAGCACACTGAGTGTTTAGTCATGACGTAGCACAAAGCGCAGACATATGGTGACCTTCAGTGCTTAGTGTTATTGTACTTCAATGATCAGGGATTGGTGTTTACAAAGCGTTTGCAGTGTAGGACTCTCTCTGTGTGTTATGTGTATATATCTATACATAATTTCTGCAGACATTTATTTTGCTTCACCAGTAGCTAATGACAACACACAGAAGGATCTGTCTTTGACAAATATCAAAAGCAATATGTGCCCCATATGCATCAAACTTGCAGGCTAAAGCAAAGCCTTTAGCATGACTTTGGCAGTCATTTTTGGCAGAAAAATTTCCCAAATCATAAGATGCCTGAAAGTTAAATATACTGATCCTGTTAAAGAGTTTTATGCCAAAGAATATGAGGTCTTGGGAAATGTGGCATGTTGTGAAGTAACATATTTTGCTGTTAATTGTTGAAAATATCAAGTACATTGCAGGCATTAAAGAAATGGAATCACAAAATGCTTCACCCTAAGGAAAATGGACTGTGGGGTTTATGGACAGTGTACTTTCTCAGTCTTACTTGACAGACAACATTACTTTTGTCTGCTAGTTTTAGTGAGAATTTATTTAAAAAGCAAACATGAGCAAAAAGGTGATAGGGAAAATGAAAAGACCTGTGCTACCTCCCACAGAAACACCCAACCCCCCCTGACTGTGCTTCAATGGATTATTTCTTTGTATATGTGTTTATTAATTTTGTATACATTTATACAAGTATCATCTTTGGGTTTGCTATTTTTAATTAAAAATCTGGTTGCATTTACTATTGGCCTAACATGAGATAACATCCTATGCAGTCCTGATGGCAGCTCAGTAGGCTACCACAGACACTGCGGTAGAGCAAATGCCAACTCACGCCTGCAGGCAGATGGGAAAGTAAAACATGCGTGTTATTTCCAAACCACTTAAAAAATAACTTCTCTTACACCATGAGATAAAAACATATTAAAGAAAATCTGTCTTTTTACACATTTAGATAAATATGTTCTGTAAGACCAATTACATTGGGTAATGTATTTGAACAAATATACAGCAATTAGTATATTTTGTTGAGTGTATCTGCTGTGACTACCAATCATATTAAAGCCACGTTAGTAGCAATCTTTATTCTTTTTCTTGCTTAAAAAGAAATTCAGATGTGAAAAACTGGAAGCTGAAGGAAATATTTGACACAATCTTTCTTTTTTTCATCCTATTGTATGTATTCAGTTAAAACCTAACCAGTTATTGTTCATTAGGTACTTTGATGGCAGTTAGCATCTGCTCTTAGTATTGTCCTGGTGCCATGTTTCAGTTGGGATAGACTGAGTTTTTCAATATCATAAAACCAAACCAAACAGGTGAAGAAAAAACCCCATACCTGCTGTTTTGCTTCTGACCAAGGGGAATGTGCCTTCTGTATAATCGGGTAACAGTAATCTGCTATTCCATATTTTTTTATTTTTTTTTTACTTATCCAATGATACAGAAATAGAACCTAGCTAGTGGAAAATTTGCTGAATGCTGCCAAAAGTTGAAGAAAGGTGTAGCTAATGAAAACCACTGCCTGAAGATTGTAAACTGTGTATTCAGTGTGGACTTCTACTGTTGGGGAAAACAAAATATAATTTTTTGTTGAAACTAACTAGGCTTATAAATCTTGTTTCATATGCTGTCAAAATGATTATACTTAAAAATAGAAGTGATAAAAATATAAATCTTCATGCATCTGTCATTTAAATTTTAAGATACAATATTTGACTGGCTCTCTGCATACAATTTATATAACAAGAAAAAATGCAAAAATGTAGGTTAAACAATATATGAAAGTGGAAAAGTAGGAGATTGAGGAGTTTTTTTCTTACTCTTTCTGCATTCCATTAGGTGCAGAGTGAAATCAGTCAAAATGATTTCTTATGCAACTTTCTATTCATATTTAGTAAGTTTGTTTCTACTTATTTAACAGTTTCTCATTGTAATATTTTTAATTTCTAAAGACAGCATAAAGTTTGCTTTCCAGCTCAAAGAATGGGCTTATGGGAATCTGTATGGGGCATCAATTAGGGCATAGGGATAAAGCAAAATTATCAGACTGGGTTAGTGATCATCCTAAACTTACAGTCATAGGCCTGAAAGATAGACCTGGTCACAGGATTCACTTGGTTATAAAACCCCAGTTTTTTTCTGTTGTTTGGGCGTTTTAGTTTCTGAGTCACTTGGCAAGCCACTGGGACTGTATATGCAGTGGAATATTTGATTTTTAATAAAATTTTATTTTATTTTTATATTTAATCTAATAATCACAATAGAAAAAAAATTCAGAAATCATTATCTTTTCACTGTGGCAATTCTAGTTGGAAAGGACTTTGGGTGGAAGAAATTATATCTGTATCATTACTGTCAATGCTCTTTTAGTATTCTGGGTTTAAAGCTTTTCAAAATGGTGATTGTGCAACCTGCCTTCTCCAGTGTGTGGCTAGCAGAATTTTTTTTCATCAGATCTAACTGGAATCTGCAATCTAAATACATAATTTTTTTCTTTTTCAAAAAGTAGAGATTATTCTCACTGCCTTTATGAAAGAAGACTTTTATATCCTTAAACACTCCTATCAGATCCACTGTCTCTTTCCAGCAAGGTTAAATCCCAATTTTTCCCTAAAAGTGTTGTTTTCTGGACCTCTGGGCATTCCTTATGCTCATCTCTGTGCACCCTCTCCTTGGTCCACAGCCTACTTGAAGTGTAATTCCCTAAACTGGACCAATGTTCTTTTCTGAAACACGACTCATTTCCCATTTTATGTTTGTGCTGGTGATCATTTCTGCCTGCAGATGTGATAGCTTGCCCATATTTCTATTGAATTCCTCATTTATTTTCAAGCTATTTTGTCAAATTGCTGAGATTTTGTTTATTAGTTCTAATTTTGACCTTTAATTTGCTCACAGCCCATCTTTACCTAGTGTGATCTGATAATTTAGTAAGTATAGTTAAAGCAATAATCCCATACTCAGACAAAGAGAGCAGCAGAGTAGCAGTGGCGTAAAAAACCCTCAGAAATCTCCAGAATTTCCTCCGTCTCCTGATATCTCATGGCTTGTGCTCAGAAATACAGTGTAGCCTCACTGTCTCTCTGAATTAGCTTTGCTTACTGATGGGTGGCCACTGGGAAGTTTTCTCTGGTTTGATGATTTCTCTGACAGGAAAGGCTATTCTGGAATTTGAAGCACTGAGAAATAGGAAAAAAAGTGCCAACAAACAGCAAGAAACACACTGGTTTTTGAAGAAACGTGGAAGAACATCCTTGAGGAGTCCAGAAACTAACGAGTTCATGATCTTTTTCAGCTCTGTTGTTCTGTGTTCAGCTAGTTAGTACAGCTTGAACCACCAAGGGCTGTCTGAATTTTGACCCTGTTATTACCTTCCTAAAGGAAATGACATAATAAAGCCCAAAGAATTAGCTCAGCAATCTGACCAGCAGGAGGTGCGCAAGGGGAAATGTGATAATGGGATAAGCGCTCAGCTCCGGTAAAGCCTGCGTCTGCATCTGAGTGCGACACTTGAAGGTTATGTGCTCAGAGGTGAGCAATGAGAATGATAATTAGTCCAGAAAACTTGACCTGCAAAGGCCAGAAGAACTGAAATTATTCGAGGAGGGGTGGGAAGGAAGAACGGAGACAAGCTTCAGGCGTGAAGGGGGTGACTGCCAGGAGGAAGAGAGCAAGAGGCAGGATCTTTCCTCCACTGCAGTGAGGGAGACTCAGCTCAGGCTTCAGGAACAACCTTCCAGCTTTATTAAGCGTTTGTCAGATTATCTGAGGAAATGGAGCAGTCTGTGTGAGAAGAGCTTAGGTCCCTTCCAGCCCACTGTCGGGTCTCTGACTTGGCTCCTCTTACACTACCCTTCCGTACCTGACTTGATTCCCTGTTGCATGTTTAAAGGCTCTTCCTCAGCTTCTTTTTCTTCTGCAGATGCATAGGCGTAATGTTGTTTGGTTTTTTTTTATCATGGAAAAATACTTTTTAAATCTCTAGCCTCATTTAACAGGAAGTCTGCAATGACTGACTAATGTTCTTCAGAAATTAATTTTTTCTGATTATCTCCCAAGCAATTTCTGCTTTGTGTGCTGTACCAGGTTTTCATTCACAGCAAGGAAATACAAACAAATCCCTCTTGGCAAAACTACGAGTTCTTTATTCCATCTTTACACTTTCACAGCATTTATAAAACCAGCTAGTATTGTCCTTATAGGATCCTGGGTTTTGGGTTATCATTTCATTTCTTCCTCCTGTGTCTCATTTAGTTCTCTTCCTCTAATGGGTGGAAATTTTCTGCTTCCTCCTAGACATAATTTTCAAGTGACGTTATCTGTAGCTTTTATACTGACAGTCAGCACACATGCATCTCTATATGGATCTGGTTTAAGTCTACTAAGTGAAAATCTTTTTGGGTCTTTCTAGTAGTACCTGAGACATCAAATGGACAAAAATAAGTTTAAACTTCATTTTAGTGATTTTAGAAATGCCAGCTACCTTTTTTTTTCAAGCAAGTGTTGTATTCTGTTTTCCTCTGAAACCTCTCTCAGGCACAGAAGAGCATTGCAGTGGCAAAGGCTGAAATCCTCCAGTGGAAAATGTATTAGTGTACCTTCTGCCGAGTATTTATAAAGTTACTGTTTTCCTCAGTCTGCTTAATCACCACATGAATTCATGGTTCTGCTTTTAAGATCACAACCAGCTGCAGTGGAAATGCATGTCACAAACTAAATGGAGTTAGTGGCCAAACCTCTCTCTCTGCCCTCAGCATCACTGGTTAACTGATAAATTCTCCTAAGGCAACAGAAACCCATTTATCATATGAAACAACTTGTTACAACAATTTTATGGCATAATTCAAATATGGGATAGTGCATGCATCTAATGTTGGATGTAGAAAAGCTTTGAGCACCTAAAATAAAAGCTCTAGCAGCTGAATTTTCATGGGGTCTCTAAATATAGTTGGCTGGCATGGCCCAGTTTAACCTAAAGTTCTGCCAGCACCGATGTTTCTGCTTGTACACGTGCCTGAACTGCTGTCATCTGAGTGGTGTCACACCTGGCTCCTGCTTAAACCTCATTTTTTGCATAAATCTGCTGACTGCAGTGACCAGAAGTCATGCTGTGAGAGTGTCTGTGCTATATCACCGTAGTCAGGCCTATTAAGAAATGCAATGGCTTCCACAATTTCTCCCCACATGTGACAAGAGGAGGAGATCTGGCCAAGAAAGGGAGGTATGAATGCCTTGCATGGTTTGTGAGGACCTTTTGCTGCATGGTGCAAGCAGCGTGCCCTTCCTTGATGTAGTTGTGGTCTTGTGGTTACGGTGATATCCCGGATAGTGGGAGAGGAAGATGTGAACACCTAGAATTAAGGAGGGGCATACATCCTGGAAATCCTGGCTGCTAGGCTTTTGCAGAGAGGACAGGCATATTCTTGGCAGAAAGGCAGTTTCATACCTGCTTTCCTGCTTGCCGTTTCCCTCGTGCTACTGACAGTTACACAAACGAACGCGCTGAGGTGTCTGACTCTTCCCACGTGCTGCCTGCTGAAAGCCAAAGGCCACATACGTGTTCTGGGTCATATATCTGCACAACAGTGTTAGGAACTGCTAGTCTGAAGGCATCCATACCTGTTATTCCTGGATCTCCCAACTCATGGTCACTTCTGAGCACATTGCGAAGGAGAAGTGGTGGACGGTTCCTGACTGAGGGTCTTCCTCTTTGCTGCGGTTCCCAGCTACCCCAGCAGAGTCTTGAGGATGGTTAGAGTTACTTTGAGATGACAAGAATTTGTGGTTGAATCTGAAAGAGCCACCAACAGATGCAGGATTTGGAGGAGGCGTGAAGAAAGCAAACTCTCATCTGCCAACCCTGCAGGATTCAACCTGCTGGTTTGGTGAGCTCATAACTAGGATAACCATCCATGGAGGGATGTTCTTTTAATTTAATTAAGATACTTCTCTGAAATCTAGGTAGGTGATTTAGGGGAGACAAGGGTTAACTTGCAATGGTATTTCATTATTTAGCCAAGGTGAAAAAAACCCCAAAACAAAAGCTTTTTTAAAGATATTTTTTTATTCATAGACATTAGGTTTGTAATTTGGTGACTGCTGGAAAGGCATAAATCCACATTCACACTAACTTGTTAATTAGGGCCTTATTCTTAGCAAATGATTAATAAACTTTGTTGACTCATCACCCACAAGCTAGTCAGTGGGTACATATCATCAGATCTTCATTCGTACACAAACTCCCTCATTTTCAGCCCCGGCTTGTCAGCTGCCACTGGCTCGGGAGGCAAGGACTGAACAGAGCTGTCAGCCCTCAGAATTCAATTGCAACACTTGTGATATTTGGTGTTTTACTTAACGCCTCGGTTCCTGCATTGTGGTTGTTATGCAAGTATCTCCACCCTCCCTGCAAAAAAATAAATTCTTGTTATCTTTATTTCACCCTAAATGAGTAGGTCAAGCTTGAACTATGAACCTTCTAGAACAGAGGGGGAAAAAGAGAATGCCACTGTGATTTCTTTTAAATCTTATTTTAATTGAGGAGGGGAACAAGTTGGGTTTTTTTATACTTGATATTAGTAGCACTGTAAAAATTACTGAGTGTTTGTATTCTTGATTTGTTTATCTCCATCAGCAGTGGTAGACGAAGTGTAATAGGTTAACCGCTAAAATGACTTCTTTTAGGTAATACTTCTGCTAGTGATAAATACCTGTTTTTTTCAACGCCAGTCAAGATTCACCTCAGGTAAACCACTCAGAAGAAGCATTTTGTTATAGCCCTGGGGAGACTGTGATCTGTCTTCAGTAGACAGTTTCTCTTTGTTTAAAAGCCCTTCTGAATGAATTGTAGTTGGAAATGCCATCCATTGCGGGGGGATTAGCTCTGGGATAAAGTTCATCAGTCGCTTCTGTTGTGGCTTGGCATTTCAGGGCTACCCATATACAACTGGTTTGCCGGATCCTGGTGTACCTTACAGTGATTTTTCACCTGTTGTGAGTAATGAAAAAAGATAATGTCATCTCTTCTGAAGCTACCTGGCTCTTGAAGGAATACTTTTAAAAAATTTCTGTAATAGGACATAAAATAAAAGTCACAATGCCCGCTTTTTGTTTAGAAGGGCCATTGTCAGTGCGGTCATTTGTTTCTCCAACTAATGGGACCTCAGGAAAGTACTGACAGCCTTTAAGTTATGTGACCTCACAGGACAGTAGCCCTCTGGTTCTTAAACAGTGGTGTAACATAAAATTCTCAAAAACATATTTTGCACATGAAATATTATCTATGGGATGCTTCTACTAACCTTTAAACCTTATAAGCTATTCAGCCATTGTGTTTTTGTAATGTGTAGGTCTAGGGTGGTTGTCATTATCCGGAAATGTAACACAAGCCAGTTCTTTCACTGTACTGTTCGTATTTCCATTCTGGTGTGTCTGAATGTCTGCATCATTGTACTACGCGAATGCATTTTTCATACTTAAAAATAGACTCAATAACCATCTTCCTTCTCTGCCTTTCATTTTACAACTGCAGTAGCAGCTACATTTCCTGTCTCAATAGCACTTACGAAGCAATTAGGCAAATTTGGGACAGATCTTGCCACTGAATGCTAGACAGATTTCTCTTTATCCTCACTAGGACTTGTGCGCGTGAAAGCTGACAGATTATACTCTAATGGCCTGGTTCTTTTCCTGCCCCTGCAGGAAGCACTCTTCTTGATTTAAACACGGGCCATTTGATTTGGTGCCCCAAAATGAAATTAATGGATCCTCTAATTGGTCATTTGTAATTAATTAGTATCAAAAATTATTCATCTTTGTTGTACTTTCTGTTGTCTTCAGTGACCACTGCTCAAGATTGCACTGCTGAAGGAAATTATTAGCACACAAATTAGAAAGACTTATGGGAAAAAAAAAAAAAAATTAAAAAAAACAGAATGCCTCTAACAGTAAAAATTTTCAGGATTTCTGTGAAATCTCACTGTTTCAACTAAATCGAGGGAGAAAATAACTATTTTTATCAAGTAAAATCCACAAATCTTACTTAGTGCCATGATTAACTGCATATTAACAGATCTAAATATTCTGTAAATTTCCTTATAAAAGATAAGATAAAAGGGCACACCAATCCATTGCTGTATTTATGCCCTCTATTAAACAGCAAAACCGCATAAATCAGAATATCCCCAAAATAGAACATTACTTAGACCATCCCAATAAATTACGCTTCCCCCACAAGAGCAATGCCTATCAGTAAATTTGTACAACATACCTCAACGTTTCCTGTTATTGCTCCTCCCCTCTGCTCACGCACGGACACATCTCCTGTGGGAATCATAAGGATGCTCTGTGCAGATTTGCTCCTCTCATTCTGCTGAGGGATTTCAAACCCATATCTGTCCTATCACCTTTTCACAAAGACTCCCTAAACCATCATTGTGTTGGCTGTTCAACAGTTTGGGGGAAGTTGCATGTCCTCTTGTCAAAGCTGTTACATTTTGTATTACTGAGGAGAACTGTCTTGCTGACTTCTGGAGGAAAAACATGCACTTTTGAAAGAAGCAATAGAAATTATAAGGAATTGTGCAAAATCATGCATTTCAAAACTAATAGCAGAAATTTCTGCTACAGACATGGGGTTTGAGCCACCTGTGACTGTAAGCCACCAGTCTGATGTGTATGCAAAAGGTAATTCAGTTTTGTCATGGCAAGGGGCTCTTGTTAGGGTGAGGAAACAATTAGTATCATAGTATAAGATATTGGTAATACCTCATTAAATCATCAGAATATTCTACAAAAATCTGGCCAAACTGTTCACAGAATTTAAATTGGAACAGCCCAAAAGAAGTGAATAAGAGAATGGAAGATGTATCTTGGGGGAAGAGATTAAAAATGTCATAACTTGTTTACTGAAATGATGATGAGGGAATACGTTAATATTTTTCAACTAGCTTTGAGGCTAGTTATCAAGGAGGAAGAATAATTCTTTCTGTTGAAAGAGCAAATGTGTGTACAGTGGTCATAAAGTATTTGGATTAGAAAGTTTTAAAAAAGTTTCTAAATGTCCCGAGAGTGAAGCTCTGGGCCAGCCTACATCCAAGGAGATGATGGGGACAGAGAGACAGGAATATGCAGTGGCTGTGTGTAGACTCTGTTACTGTGTCTATATAGGGAAAGCATGAGAAATTGTAGAGAGTTTGTGGTGAAACAGCTAGGCTTAGGATGAGTCACTGAATGTGAGCGGGGTTAAGAGGTTTTGAGCTCTGTTGGTTGTGGTGATTTGGACAATTATTGTATGAATATTGATTAGGGGCTTGAAACATCTCTCTTATGAGGAGAGGCTGAGAGAGCCAGTGAGCAGGGCAGGAGTCCTGGGAGCCAGGTATTGCAGCAGCCAGAAGGCTGGGCCGGATAGCAGAGACCGGAGGGTCTGAGAGCTGGCTGCTGGAGGGACCAGGAAGCCAAAACCAGCTACGAAAGAGACTGTGGGGCCTGGGGACCTTTGTGTGTGTGTGTCTGTGCCCGAGGCGGCTGGAGACCAGAGGACCCCGGGGAAGGTTACTGGCCAGGCTGGGGGTCTAAGGCCAGTGGCTGGAGAGACCCGTCGTGTGCAGCTGTGTGCCTGAGCACCAGCAACCGGAGCGGGGCTCTGGGTCTCGGGGACTCCTGTGTGTCCGGGTGCCAGCAGGTGGGGAGACCTGGATGTCCCGGCACAGCTGCTGGACAGAGTGTCTAAGCCCAGCTGCTGGAGGGGTCCATGTTGTGCATATGTATGTATATTTTCCACTAAAGCACTGTCATCCTGATCAGCCAGACAGGGAAACAGGATGAGGCTGTTGGTGCTGCCTGTGTTTTTGTGAGCGCTGTGTTTTTTGTCTGCGTTCGTGTGTATATGTGCATGCGTGCACGTGCGTGTGTTTAGGGGTATGTGTGAAAAATTTGGATAGGGAATACCCTATCCTATTCAGCATCGCAGAATGGGTAGCACAGGCTACACCTGTGGCAACCTCGCCCCTGTTGGGCCACCAGATTCAGCAGCTCTAACAAAGGTCATTATTTGTTTCACAGAATGAATTCCCTGGTTTATGTAGGTCAAGGGCATTGAGAGTGTTTCTCATCTTTCTATGCTCTCGTTTTGTGTCACATCACTGCTGTCTCAATGGAGGTTTTACTGCAAGTTTTCAGTTTAATAATGTGTGTAGGGAATATTTTGTGGATTTGGGTTACTGGAGCACATGTTCTCTAGATTCCTCTTACTGCATGGTATCCTGCAATTGCTGAAATGGGATTTAATGATCGTGGCCTAGTTTTATATTGCAGTAGGCAGATTATACTGACTACATGCCACCAACTGAGAATGGTTGCTTTTTAAGTAGTTGTATCGCTTGGAGCTTTTGGTTTGATCTTGTACATAACCTCTGAAAAGACGCACAAAAGAAATAGTTGACCTCTCCTTTTAGTACTCATAACAACAGTATATTCTTAGACTCAGCTGCTGTATTGACAAATATCAGCAGTAGATGACAAACTCCATTCCCACTGGAGTACAGGTAACAGTCCTGTTCATACACAACAGCATGCCTTTTTTCCTGCAGAATGCCGTTGTTGATTCACGTTCAACCTTGTGAATTATTATATGCATATATCTTTTTTAGCCTGTGCAAGACTAAGAAGTTGGTGTTTACCCTTTTTTTTATTATTATTATTTTTAATTTGGTGGGTTTCATTGTTCCTAAATCTGTAAAGGTTTTTCATTTCTTCTTACTAAATTTCATCCTATTTTTTCCAGAGTGTTTCTCTCATTTACCATTGTTCTGAATTCTACAACTACATTTCTGTATCTTGGATCCCCTCTGAACTTTTATCTGCAAGTGTAATAGCTTGCATGTTATTTCGTCATTCAGTCCCATAAGGTAGCAAAAATAGAATACACTGTATGAAACTGGAATAGAGTATATGAGGTCCTATGAAATTCTCTTAGCTAATTTTCTTTTGTAGCTTTCTAGCTAGTAAAATACCAAATAGTAGTTCAGTCTGCTTAGGATAGTTGCTAGCCTGCTTAGAAAATATGATACTGTTAAAAACCTTGTTAAAAAGAAGATGTGTGCCTTCCCTTGTTTCTCCTTCAGGTACAAACTTTGTTTTCTATCAAAAAAAGAAGATCTGACTGGTTTAGTATGATTTGTCCTTTATGTTTATGAAGGAGTTCACAGTGAAAAAAAATTTGAAAAGAGAGCCAGTTATGCAGTAAAATTATGTACTTCGACATCTGTCCAAAACTTTAAACAATCAAAATTGTTTAGACATGTTTTTATAAGATACCCTAATGCATCTCAAAGCATTAATGTTAATATCACATATTAACATATCAAAAGCTGTTTACAAGGGCACCTAGTGATAGGACACGGGGTAATGGGTTTAAACCGAAGGAGGGTAGATTTAGATGAGATATTAGGAAGAAATTCTTCACTATGAGAGTGATGAGGCACTGGAACAGGTTGCCCAGCGAAGCTGTGGCTGCCCCCTCCCTGGCAGTGTTCAAGGCCAGGTTGGATGGGGCTTTGGGCAACCTGGTCTAGTGGAGGGTGTCCCTGCCCATGGCAGGGGGGTTGGAACTAGATGGTCTTTGAGGTCCCTTCCAACCCAAACCATTCTGTGATTCTATGATTCTGTATTTAGATGTATAGTATATAAAAAGCAAACCAAGCTGAATCAAATGTAGATGAATATGTTTAAACATTTTCAAAATGAAATGAGGAAATTAAAGGTAATATACACCTTTTTTACTGAGAAGAGTCAAAATGAATCATTTCACAGGTATTCATTAATTTTGAGAGAAGTTTGTCTTCTGCCAATGAAAAAAAAATATTCAAAAACTCTCCCGTGGAATTTGCAGTTATAGTGAAACTTGAAGTTAAGGAATGATTTGTCAGGATTTTTCCTGCTCTGTAGCAGAATAATGTAAAAATACACTTCTATATTACAGGATTCAGGGGTTGAATTATAGCTTTCATAATATGTTCATTTTAAAATTATTTCACTCTAATATTTCCTTGAACATCTCTTTCTTAAGACATGATGGAGCAAGTCCACAACTTGTTTATAAGGAATCGAGTACTTTCTTTTTTATTTTTAATTCAGATTTTTTAAAAAAAAAATAAAATCTACAGACATCTTCACAAATAGCAACAGTGATGTCTGAATTAAATTTTTCTACTCAGACTCTCGGCTGCGTTAAATACTTTTCTTGGTACTCAGAAGCAGAGCCTCTTTCTGCGTCCTCGGCATCCTGTGTTCTCGGCGGTGTAGCTTTCAATATTTTCACGTTGCTCAAAATCTGTGTGACTTTATTAGCACAGTGCTGAGCCTGAGCTAATATACCCTGCTGAGGGACTTAGCTGTGGCGCAGCACTCTGGCAGAATAGCTGCTGTTATTGTAAGAATTGCTTGTTAAACTCTATACGTGTTGTTGACATAGCAGCAGCGTTTTGAAGCACTGACTAATGCTTCCACAGCTGTAGGTACTATCAGGCACTTGGTTATTATTAGGAAAGTTGCCAACGTATTAGCAATGTTTGTATGCACAGTTACTATAGCCAAAGGTACTCTTTGTTGTTAGGCACCACTGTCAGAAATATTCTTAAAATGTCTTAAATCTCCCATTACTGTAGCCCCAGCTGACTGTGGAAGCTAACAGCACTGGCAAAACGCTCCTTAGAAATTATAAGCAACACCCGTGTGCCAGCATTTGTTGCTAAGTGAAATAAATCGTTACTAGCACCGCCAAGTTGCTGGAACTGCTTGTAACAGCTGTGAACCCCAAAGTAGGTGATTAATGTCAGCTCGAAGCATTGCCGGCTGCCTGACGCAGCTTGTAACGCCCGGGAACGCTGAACCGCAGGGCTCCGGACGGCTCCAAGCGTTGCTGACCTCCCAGCAATCAATACGTGCAGCAGCCGCAAACCCCGAAAGGCAGGACTCGCAGCATCTTCTCTTTTGCCATCTTTGCTTGGCTCTGGTGAAATCTAATTACCAGGATAAAACCTGAGGAATTTTAGAATGTCCACGTAGTTGTTTTTGCTGGTAAATCAGGTCATAAGCTCCATTATGTGAAAATACTAAATTTGGTTTTTGTAATTCACGGCTGTCCTTGCGTTTTCAAGAAGGAAGGGGGCTGGATTCGCAGCGTGGCTGTACTCTCTATCTATTGCCAGGGGGTGGGGAAGGGCTTTTACGGAACCACTTATAAAATTCTTATCCTGGGAGCGGTTCCATGCTATTTTCTATCTTGGTATAATTGAAAGCAGCCTGAGGATTAGAGATTCAGCTTCCAACTAAGAGTTGCCAGAGTTTGTGCCATTGTGCCAGCAGCTTCCAGCCTCCGCTTGTTGTGTGTGCGGGGGGAGCTGCAGTGAGTATAGGAAGACTGAATAATACAACATAAACCCTTAAAGATGTCGTTCTGTATGCATATATATGGTCGGTGCATAGGCCAGGTGTCCTACAGTATTTAATTTGTCATGTTGCTGTAGAGGAGTTCCAAGGCATGCAAATAATGATAACATCTCTGACATTACCAATGAGGTATGCAAAATTACTGATGAATCCAGGATTGTAACAGGCCAAACCCAGTATTTACCCATGAACATCTACTTTTTTGTTAGTAGAAGGAATATTTCCACTGTCTCTTCCAAAATTGTGTTTACTAGTCTTTGGACTACTACACAACTGTACTTAGGTCTTGAAATCCTGACTTTCTCATTAAATACAAATACTGTTTTATTATGATAATAAGCATACTGGATTGCTCTGGTATTTAAAATGGCATTGGTCATGAGTTCTTGTGAACTTTTACCACACCAATAGTTTATTCACTCTCTTTTTCTAAGCAAGAACTATGCAGTATAAAATGAAACGTGAAAGAAACAGGTTCAGAACAGAGCAGAAAAGATGGTTTCTCAAGTAAAGTATGATTAAGCTGTGGGTCTCTTTGCCATGGATTATTATGCAGGCCAAAAATTAGAACTTCAAAAAGTAGCTGAACTAGATAAATTGATAGAAGGAAAAAAAGAAAAAGAGGCATAAGGAATATTAAATGCAAAGACATCAGAAAGATCCAAAGACATCTGAGAGCCACACATTTCTGGAGGTTGGGAGTTTCCTTTGTGAATGTCTCTGACAGTGGCTGAGAGCAGATGTGCAGGAAAGAGCAGGTTGCAGAGGTGAAGGAAACAGCGGTGTAGATCTTTGCTTTGGCCTGGTGTGGCCATTCCCCTCTGATATGCATTTAAGCTTTTTTGAAGCAGAGCGTGCAGCTCAGGCACAGTGGACCCCAGCGTAGGTGTTTGCCTTCCTTTGTGGACAACCTGATCGAAAAAATTGGAATGAATAAATTTGAACATTGTGTGGATTTTTCCCATTCATCTCCTCAGACTGTCAGATCTCAAGCTTCATGAAGAGGAGTGAAGTGATAACAAATTTATGGATTATTATCTTGGGTGAAATCTAAAGCTACTCTCTTATCTGCAGTTCTTAGATGGATGGCAGTTTCTGAGTGCAGAAGCAATGAGATAACTGCATTTGTAGGATTTGTGAATTTGCATTTGTGAAATCATGTATTGGACTTATGTGACTCAGATAACACTGGTTTTTCAATGACAGCCATCTAAATAATGAGACAGTAAGCTGGCTACCTGAGCCTGAAATACTGCACAGTAACTGCATATACAGAGACAATACAAAGGATTGAGGTTGTACACTGTTAGTTCAGATTTAGCAAAGATATTTTCTGTATAACTGTGTAGGAATAATAGGGCTAGGGGGGCATCATTCATACGGAATAATGTGTTTGCTCTGTTATCAATTTGTTGGCAAAGAGGAAAATAAAGGGATATACCATACATATTATTCTGCTTTAGTGCTTTAACTTGCAACTGCACGTTGGTGTTTTTTAAAAGTCATCATTATGGCTGTTTTATTTCACTGGCTTTATTTTTCTGTTTTAATTTATTTTTTTCAGAAATATATTCAGAAATGACAAGCATGGAATTCAAATATGCATGTAGGCATTTAAAAATTTATTACTTAGTAATTAGATTACAGGGGTTGATACTGGGGCCAGTACTGCTTAACATCTTCATTAATATCTTGGATGACGGGGCAGGGTGCACCCTCATCAGATTTGCAGGTATAACAAAAGGATTGATTGATACACCAGAAGGTTGTGCTGCCATTCAGTGGCATGTTGACAGGCTGGAGATCTTGGCCAGCAGGAATCTCCTGAAGCAGAGTAAAGGGAAACGCCAGGTCTTGCCCTTGGGGAGGAAGAAACCCTGGGCACCCACCCAAACAGGCTGGGGGATGTTTGGCTGGAAAGCAGCTTTGCAGTAAAGGCCCCAAGGCTTCTGGTGGACACCAAGTGGAACATGAGCCAGCGAAGTGCTCTTGCAGCATGAACAGCCAGCAGCACCCGGGTTACACTAGGGAGAGTGTCGCCACTAAGGCAAAGGAGGTGGTTGAGTCTTCTCCTCTGCTTAGTCCTGGTTAGACCACATCTGGAGTGGCGTGTCCAGGTCTGGGTTCCCCAAAACAGGAGACACATGAATATACTGGAGCAAGTCTAGCAAAACACCACTGTGAATGATGAAAGGATTTGGGCATCTGTCGTATGAAGAGAGCCTGAGAGAGTTAGGATCATTGAGCCTGGAGAAGAGAAGGCTCAAGGGAGATCTTGTATGTCTATAAATATGTGTATAAAATTGTATAAAATCCTTAGGATTTTAATACTTCCATTTTATAAGAATGAAAACCATGTTTTTCATTACAAACAACTTCATTTCCAGGAGTCAAAAATAGGCATAGGTTGCACACTTGCAACAGGCTGTAGTTATGAATCGCAGTCACGCTCAACAGCAGCAGCTTGTGCGTGCCGCTAGCGCGAGGTTTGGATGAAAGCGGCGAGAGGCAGAGGTGCCATGGGGGCTGCCTGCCTCGCCTCTGTGCCAGGACATGGGGGCAGGTGCCCTCTGATACCTGCTCCTTCCCTGACCGATGGTCCGTGGCAGCTGTGGGGCAGGGCCTAGGGAGACAGATCGCTGCAGGAGGGAAGCGAGGGGCAGATCGGCTGGGGCAGGCACCACTTTCTCCAGCCCCTTGAGTTGTTGGGATGCTTGTTCTAGCCTCACCTTTCTACCCCACTTCCTCCGATAACAGCTTTCCTCCTCCAAGCAGCTCAAGAGGAGGCGAGTTGAGGTTAAGTCAGGGCGAGAAGGATGGCTGTTTTGTGCCTTTGTATTGCCGGTCTCAAGAAAGAGGCAAATGTTGTGTATTGCATGAGAAAGGGGAAAGGTAGGAAGTCATAAAGGGGTTGCACGTCTGTTCGCAACCTCATACCCCCAAAAAATTGCAGTGGCCTCTCAGTCTATGAAAGCTGTTGTCAAACAGTGCTGTACCTTCCTGAAACAAGCACCCAGAAACCCAGAAATACCTGGAAGCTGTAATACTCCTTTTGGACTGGTTGCCCTCCCCTGCCTCCTCCTGATCGGCTCGCTTCCAGCCACCTCACTAAATTGAGTTCTGCAGGCTCAGAACTTGAATAAATGCATGGCTTTACTGGCAGTGAGAGATAGAGGCTGTCAACACAGAAAAATTATATATATTGATCTTTATGTGTAGTTTATGAGTTCTCAATAACATCAATAAGTAATAGCATCATAATATCTAAATGATTACATAGTCTATGTGAATACCGAAAAAATCCTTTCCATCAGCAATGGGGTCATTCCATTTTCATTTGATCAATAACTTGAAAAGAGACATCACTTCAACACAAAAGGACTTGAAACAACTATGATTTGAATGATGTCCTGAGACACCAGCATATTTTATAGCCAATGTAAGGAAGGAGATTATAATACTTCCATGTATTTCTCTTTTTTCTAGATTCACTAATTCAAAACATTTCCAAACCATATGTTTTTGAGGCTTTACTCTGTTTTTCTTTTTGGTTGTGGATCCTACTGTCTCCAGGGAAACTTCATACCTACGGTGCACCATTGTGCGTGAAGAACAGTGAGAAAGCCTTCTACCCATCTGCCTCTCTTCCACCTTTAGCTGGCTGTCATAGGGGGGATAATTGTGCCTGACTCTCAAATCAAAAATGGATTGGGTTTGGCTGCAGTATCCATCCAGTATCCTCTTTCCCTCATTTTTGCCACACTGCTTCTGCAAAGCCATGCAGTTTCTTGTAGAAGGGGATGGGTTAAAATTGTAGTCCCTTGTGTTTGATTTAGTCATGTAAAGTACATTTCCTGTTACATTTCAGTTGCGTTGCACTTTTTGGTAAAGCAGAACATGCAGAAAAATGATAACAGAGAGTGAGTGCTTAGCCCTGTGGCTGTTTGTGAGCACTCCAGTGTCCTGCAGCGGTTGGGGTGTAGCGGGGGCACGTAGCATTGGCCTAATCCAACAATAGCAGTGGAAGCTGGGCAGCAGACTTCGTCTGGGCTTGTACGTATCGCAGGTCCGCCTGCAGCCTTAGTCCTGGGTGTGTGCGTCCTAAAGCTTAAACGGAGCAGATGCAAGTATACGGGCATTGTTTTGTTTGGCTATTGCTTGAGGTTTAGGGTAAACGAGCTTGCTAGTCATAGAGGGATGTTATATGAGGATGACATATAACTTGTTTCATGACACTATAAAAAAATCAGTGGATCAAATGGCAAGTCTTATTCAACAAAGTAAACAACTGCTCCATAAGCTGCTTTGGGTTGTTTATGTAGACGTGAAAATATTGTGCTGTGATGAACAATGTGGTGAGGACAAGGTTAAGACTTTTTTTAGGCACTTGACCTGAATCTTCAAGTATTTTTAAGATTGAGAGAAATTACAGTGAAAATTCAGTTACCTTAAACTTTAGTGCTGTGGTAAGAATTTTCCCAGACAGTGTACTTGAACATTTTGTGACATCTGTATTTATCTTTTAATACGATTTTTTAAGAATTAAGCCACTAGCAGTTTTACTAACTATTTAGTTTAAACTTTTAAAGAGATCAAATACCTAAATATCCTCAGGGGTTAAGAGGCCGAAGTGTCTTCTAGGTGCCTCACTACTTCGCATGCTTAAATATCTATAGAGATTGGAAAAATTGTATGGGATTCATTTGACCAAGTGCAGTGTAGGTGGCTGCATCTGATACAGTCACCGTTGCCCCCCGCTAGTGCCGACAGTAGTAAGAAGCAGATGCTTCTAGGGGGTGATCCTTCTCACCGCAAGGTTTATCCCAGGCAAGTCAATACAAGTTACCATGTACCAATATAAATCGCATCAAACTTGAAACTTTACACTGCTGTAAATATACTGGGAGGTAAAATTCTTCGTGTAGAGTTAAGGAAAGTCTTAGAAAGCATATGCTATCCTCTACTTACTCTTCTCTGGGGTCCAAGTGACCCAGGTTTTTGGGTGGCTGTAGACCTCTGAAGTTCCTGAATTGAACACGTGGACTTGTAATTGTGCAGCTGCTTAGACGCTTGTGTTTGCATATATCAGCCCAAGTACTCACAAAGCCAGGCTTTCAGCAGATTATAAATAAAGCCAAGATTCCTCCTGTCCACTGTGTCTGTCCATGTTTTGGTTAGGTTTGTTCATCTCTTTTTTTTCCTGCAATGTGTCTGTCTTTTTCTCTGTTCTAAACAGCACCTCTTCTGTTCTCTCTTGTCATTTGTCCTCCTATCTCATGGTCTCTTATCCAGTTCTTGGGCTGTTGCTTATTTCCTGCAAGGGTTTCCTCCCTGCTTTTTATCTTCAGAGCCTGGTTTTGGAGTGGGTGAAGAGGTTGTATTCAAGCTGGCCACTTTCTGATCACTCCTTATCTGTTCTCTGGGACGTGCTTTTCTGTTCAGACTAATCTGAATCTCTCTACAAGGGGAAAATCAGGAGTCCAGGAAACTGGAGAATAAATACACTATTGCCATGGTAGGAACAACAGCTGGTGATTCCAGTAACTTAGGGATAGTGAGCTGGATCTGTCTGATAATCAAATTAATGAAAAAAAAAAAAAAAGAAAGAAAGAAAGAAAAAAAAGAAAAAAGAGTGCCCTATTAATTTCTGGGACTTTCTGTGAACTTGCTGCAAAGATACAATACACACATTAGGAAAAGTACTTTAATTTTTACTACTGCTCAGAATCACTTGTGGTTTAACTTCTGTTTTGTTACAGGATAAGTGATCAAATGTATCAGGAGTCTCAAATCTCAAAGACAGAGTTCTCTTGAGTGAAAGAGTGTAAAGGAAAAAAAAACAAAAAAACCCACAAATAAACAAACGAAAAAACCCCACACCCAACAAACCCAAACTCATTTGCTGTTCATTTGACAAACTTAACTATTTAACATCAGAGAATTTCTGAATAGCCTACTTCTAAAAAAAGGCAGTGAATATAGTTAATCTTATTTTGGTTTTCACCCAGATGCACAGTACATTAATATAGGTTATTAGTGCATCTCTTGATATGTATTGTTGACAAAGCTGACATTATTTTAACTGTGGGAGGTACTTCAGAATTCATAGTGAATGTATGTTAGCATGCAGAAAGTATAATTCCTCAGGAAAAGCCACCCAGAAAACCAATTTCTAAAATCTTTGACTAAATATTACTTGGTTTATATTTTCCAATCTGGAATCCCACTGATCACCATTTCAAAGATGCTTTCCATTTGCCTACTGTTTGTCCCATCAAGTGTTTGTCCCACGTATAGGCAGTAAAAATACTAGATGTATTCACACTTGGCAGGAATATGTCCAAGAGCAGTATTTGAAAAAGACCAGAGGAACTTAGCAGTACCCAAAATAACAGAAACCAAAGTCAGTAAACTGTTAAAACGAAGTAGACAAAGCCATATGATAGGTGGTTAAAAAAAAAAAAAAANAAAAAAAAAGGGGGTAAAAAAAAAAAAAAAAAAAAAAAAAGTCAAAAAAGGAGCACAAATATGACAACAATTTGGTCAGAAATGTTCTATAAAAATAAATGGCAATTCAAAAAGCATAGGATCACAAAGGAGAGAGTTGAGAAGAGGCAAGTGACTTTAAAAAAATACAACTTAATCACTGCACATGAGAAGTGAGTAATAAATAATGAATTACACGAGATTGAATTAGGAAAGATGATATTTAAACGAGCCTTCCAAAACTAATAAGCACGACCAAACTCTAATGCATGTACTGAGTTTTCATATATGAGTTCCTTCTCTCAAATCAATATAACTCTTGAAATATTTAAAATTAAATGACATTCTTAAGCACTTTCCTGGCTCCGTGACAAAGATCAAGCACAAAGATATTCCTTGCATGCGAAAAATTAAGGCTACATTGGGTTTAGTACTACATACGGATGTGGAGTGATTTCAGTTTTTATCTCACCTGGATAGATGGATGTAAGTTATGGAAAATATTGTAAAAAGAGCAGATTGATAAGGACTATTTCCAGAAATAGATAGGATTGTAGTGAGCAGTTTTATGGAGCAAGTGACAAAAAGATAACAAGGTCTAGAGAAAACATTCAGCTTTCAGCCTGCAGGAACTAGGATGATGGCAGCAACTAAGGGAAAATGGTTGGTTGAGAGATCTAATTGAAGTGTGCGTAATCTTAAATGGTGTAGATAATGTTAATGCTCTCTACCCAGCATGCATTCTAAGACCAGGGGCAAGTACTGTACTTAAAATCAAATGCAGACATAAAGAAACACTTATTAAATTAATAGGAACTGCTGAAGTGACCTGCAAGGCATAGGTATTGAGAAAAACACATTGAGGATTTCTCAGGCAACAATTAGCTGATGTCCTGGAGGCACCGGCACCAGGAGGAAAGGCTCCTGCTTTCTTCCACTTCCTCAGTGACATTCGAGATGGGATTTTTCTCTTGTAACCATACTTGGACCAAGACTATTTGCCATTTTTTATTTTATAAAAATAGATTAGAATGCCTCCTAAGATTTTTTTTTTTTTTTACAGCAACTCACAGTTATAGATTAGAAACCACAAAATACAGCTTTAAGCTGACAAGTAGTGTTGTGATTTAGATTGTCTGAATATATCTGCATGAACATTTAATAGTTGCATGTGTTACTGAAAGTTTTTGTACATGTAGCTTTCTATCTAGAGCATCTTGTTAAAATCTGTACTGACTGCAGATAAAGCAAGCCGTAAAGTATGTGTGATCTTGCTTCTTTCTTAGAGGAGGATCAATGACACATTTGACATTTTAATGGCAAACATAATCATAATTGTGATTGGCATTTCCGCTGAAGGTTTTTAGTGGCAATGTAACCCAAGTTGCCCTTGCTGCTGGGCAAGCAGTACTTAATTTGCTCGCAACGTCTGTTGGCAAAGGAAGTTCCCTGATTTTTTATCAGTTTTTATTTCATCATCTCCCCTCCAGCAAGCCCTTGATTTCTGTAGCATAACCCCTCTTTATCCATTGTTAGAGAAGGTGCGGTTCCAAGCGAATGCTGCCGGACTACTCTCTAAACACTTCTGGCGGTGTGTGACTGCAGCATGCAGCGCTGAGATATCAGAAAAGTTACAGAGATGAAAGAAAAGGCACATTATCCCAGGCAGAGTGCAGAATTAATGCCAGGGTATTGGTCCCAGGACCTGATAAGGCATCTCTGAGTTGTGCTGCTCCATGCAGAGTAAACAGCTGCTTTATGTATCACTACATTTCATAGTGAGGGTGTCATCTGTTTTGGCTCCAAAAATCTGGGATTTCTTGCTTAGGTTTGAAACCAGAGAATGAAGAAATAAACAAACCACTAATTCATGACTTAGGGCAGTGCAAAAAAGCATTTTTGCAAGGATTTCAGTAAATTGTGAGTTAACACAGTGTGCTTTATTTCTTCAGAGGCCATACTTGCAGCAAAAGAAATAAAAATTTGCTCATAAGAACAAGACACCTCATGTTGCACAATTAAGGGATCTTTGCATTGGGGACTTTTTTCCCTCCTTTACATTACTTAGAGGGGGGAAAAATAATAAAACATATTTAAAATCCAAATGTAGACAGAACAGCTGTAGTTTTAATATGTGTTAGCTGGATGAAGTCTGACAAACAAATACTAATAAGAATGATAATAGTTTTGGGCAGCCAGCCAGGAACACGCTGTTGTGAATAGATCTGGAAAGAAATTTATTTTTTTTAAATGGATTATGACAATATAGCCTGTTTTATCAAAACTGAAATATTGTGCAAAGTTGTTGGTTTTCACTAAATTTTGAGGATAATCTGTTATAGACCAGAGACAAGTAAGCTGGGTAGCAAGACTATGAGTGTAGAAGACTGATTGATTTGGGATAAATAATAATGCTGTGACTGAAGCAGAGCAAGGATTTGAAGCTGAATTCTGGTATAATCCAGGCCAGTAGCCAAATGCTAAGCAACTGAGCGTGACAGACAAAGATATGCAACCCACTCTGACAATGCAGCTCCATTTATGAAAATGCTCAAAAGATTTTGTCTTTTATTCTGTTTGGAAATGAAATCAAATTTTTCAGAAACTTCTGCCATTTAATTTCAATGTTCTGGTCAACCTCTAGCTGTAAGCAAAACACCTGTGTTAGGTGTAAAAGATTTGGCCTAATATAGATCTGAAAATATTTTCTAGAGAGTTGAAAAAAACAAGTCATGATTGCCAGATTTATTCCTAGTAACTTTTTTNAAAATCATGGTTGCCCATTTTTTTTCTTGTTATTTTTTTTTTTTTTTTTTTTTTTTTTGAGATCTGCTTCAAACTGTGACAGACCTTTTCAAATGATTGGTCAGAAGATATATGCAAGGAAAAGGGGATAGTAGTTGTTTATTTTCCCTTTATAGTGAAAGAATCAAGTCAGGCCAAATGCTGAATTTTGCCTTTTGGATGTAGTAATCTGAGTTGCTTCTGCCTCACGTTCAGCTGGCTACCTACTGAAACACTGTTGAAATCACAAAGCCTCTATCAGCTTGACTGGTTGCACTGTTTGCCATTGAACTGAAGGACGCTCTCCATAACTCCATGATATGCTTCCTTGGTAGTCTCAGAAGTCAGGTGAATGTGTTAGGTTTGTTAGGCGGTATTTATTAGAACTTACAATGGATCCCATCACTGGGGCTTGAATTTGATCTATAGCTTCATTCTGCTCTGAACACTGATAACTCTTCTAATTTCTGTTCATCTGAAATGTTGTTCTAGGAATTCCTTTAACTTATACTTAAATGTAGACTGGGTGGTGTGAACAGGTGGGTGGAAGTTTTAATCTTCTACCCCAAGAAGCAGATGAAGCAATAATGTTAATGTCTAGATTGTTCTCATCTTTTTTTTTTTTTTTTTCAGCAGATCTGCTACAATTTTTCAGCTAGTGTTTATCTTCTCCATCTGAAGATGGAGACAAAAATCTGAAGACAAAATATACCTCAGCTGAGGCTCAATTCAATCACTATTCTTCAACATAACCCACAGATTTTATGGGAGTAGGAAATTTTAACACCAAAAGACAAAACTTTATTGTCTGGTCTGACTTCTTGCAGACATCTGCAGTTCTTACCGAGTCGTGCTGGGAGTTGGTCAGTCCGCCCAGGTGGGAAGCAAAGGGGACTGAATGCTCCGTTCTCCTGTGTGAGGCACACGTCTTTCAGCTGAAGTACTTATCTGGATTTTATCTGAACCAGTTTCTATCCTCAAAAATATTGATTCATTCAGTAGCTAGAATTGCTTCCTGAAATGTCTCCAGAGCAGCATGCAGCTGAATATCAATCTTACTGTGATTGGATTAATTCACTGGAATGCCATCAGCGTGGAGGCGGGTGCCTTCCAACCTTGAGACCAGCTGGAAGTGCTTTTTCTGGAAACTCCCAGGTGCCAAAAGGCAGTCAGTGGAAGCAATTTCAGACACAGAATTAATGAAGGTAACAGCAGATGATATTGGGCAGGAGTATTTGGCAAAACATCTGATTTTAAAAGGAACAGTAGCTCTAATCAGATGTGTAATGTGTTATGGATGATGAAAGGGATGTTCGTCCATGGCATCCATTCTTATCCAATGTGTTTCATACAATGCATATTTTTACGTTCCCACTTGGATGAGGCATCCTGCCCATTTACCAGCTAGGGAGCCATCATAGATATTCTCCCAGCTTCTATTTTGCTCTTGCAACTCTCATAATGAAAGCCCATACAGAGTTAACAGAACATTTTTAGTGATCGTTAGTTTTATTTGTTACAGCACTGAAGTTTGTCCAATCCCATCAAATCTTCTGAATGTAAGTATGATGGAGTCTCCAGATCTTTCATTCAAGTAAATATTTAAGAGTATTTATGACTGGTAAAAATGTAGCTGATTTACGACTGCTGGAAAAGCATGATTTCTTGTTAAAGTTTTCTTCTTTAGACTTCCTTCTTTCTTCTTTCAACTTATGTTAGTGCATCACCTGCACTATTTGGGGATCAGGATTAGAGTATAGCTAGTAGGGAAGATTGCCACTTTGATTCCTAGGTCTGGTTCAGAACCAGCTCCTTTCCTGTCTGTATATAGACACTCTTATCACCAGCAGCTGTGCAGGCAAATTGTCAAGAAACATTATCTTTGTTTCTTGATCTTTATTACTGTGTGTTGCTTTCACCTGCTTTGAAGATCTATGCAATGCCTCTGTCAATGAAATTGCTGCATTTAGCTTCTTATGTTGGAGTATTTTCCAAATATATGGCTGTTGGCAACCATCTTGGCAATGTTATTTCCACATACTCTTTCTCTAAGTCATCCATCAAAATTGATTTGATGACGCATTTTGTGCTTTGGGATGGGAAGGAGCAGCCCAATATATCACTAGTTTTGCTTTACCTGCCATCATGTGCTTCTTAAGGTTCTCTTTAATATTCTTCTTGATTATATATCACTATTTTCTTATTCCAAGTACTGTTATTATATTAAAATTTAATCATAATTTGACTAGTGGTAAGATCACGTTCAGTTTGACTGCAGTCCTGGGCAAGTTGGCTTGTATAGTAAGGTTACTATAAATCTTTAAATAGTGAATTAACATTTAACTTAAATCTCTATATTTTGTATATTTTAATATTTATTACAAAATATCAACACCATTCAATTAAAAATGCAATTAATCATTGCGCTTCAATCTATTCTCTGTCTCTGGGTTAAAAGTATATCATTTCACTCGTTACGTGACATCATCTAATACTGTCTCAAGAGTTGCAGCAGGCAAATCTTTTAATTCTTCATTATTCATTAGTTTCCATTCTGGTCCTTCTAGCTCCTGGGACCATCAAATCGTCACATACCCACACTTGAGTATTATTATTGTTGGCACAGGCTTGTCAAAGCGTTAAGAGCTCTTGGCCAGGCACACAAAGGAATGGTGTGTGGTGTCACAAGCATGCATTGCTGCAAATCATCATCTTCCTGAGTTTCGTCCTTGTTATTTTCCTGTGACAAGATTCTGTATGTGCAATCCTGTACCATTGTAAGAGAATTTTCTATGGAGCTTTCAGACATTCTGCCTTCTTTTTGGAAGTAATGATTTGCATTTTCTTTTTTTTTGCAGAAAATATTGCTTCTTATCTAAGTATACATGACATGCAATCTTTAGATATGATGATAATAAATGATATCACCGATCGATTGAATCAGCAGTTTATATCCTGTTTATAAATGTTGATTTATCACTGTAATTTAGCTTTCTAGAAAAGACTAGTTTTACAGCAAGGGGGCAGGTTTAAATCTCTAGGGATCATTAATAAAGTACTTGTACAAGCCACAGCGCAGAAGCCTAGGAAAATTAAGCTAATCTCTCTGGTGCTCAGTAAGCTAATTTTCCCCATTTACAAACATGAATCAGTTGTCTTAGCAGATGACGTTTTATTAAAGGGAGATTACCCTCTTACCTAAGGCTTTATTTTTTTCTTTCTTTCTTTTTCCTCTCAATGTATAATACTCCATGCACACAGCACATACCTGTGTTTCACAGCCTTCTCCTTGGGAGAGGCAAGTGGTGAGAGTGACACCTCATTCTCAATTTGGGATGGACAAATCCAGATGCTCTGGCACCTCCTGCCAGATGTCAGGGGCCTCCTTCCAGCTGCTGGGGAGTTTGTGGTGGGAGATGCTTCTGATCCTTCAGCCACTTTGTTCCACGGGCCACTCTTTGCTTTATGAAGGGAGAGCAGTTTGCTGCCCAACTGACTTTATGGACCTACAATAACTTTGCTAAGGGTTTATGTTATTAATTTACTTTAGCTAATGCAGTTCTCGTAAATAACGTGACTCCTAAATGGACCTGTTGCCTTAGATTAGGGTAACTGCTTACCCCAGGGATAGATCTGTGCTTTTATTTTTCCAAGACTTCTGTATATTATTACAGTGGCAAAATTGAAACATAAATGTTTCTTAGAGATAATAAAACAACCAAACACCAAAAAAATGATTACCATTTCTGGCAGCGTCCCTTCCCTCTGCATTTCTTAGGATTTAGTGTGATTCTTAGGACTGCAGAGTGGCTTCAGCCTTCCAGCTTCCAACCTCTGGACTTCTGTATGGAATACGTACACTGTATAGAGTGTTTCCTTTTCTAATTTTGTTTCAGCTCTCTAATATCCATCCTCTCTTACATAACTCCTAGTCTTTCATAACTCCTAGTCTTTCCCATTAATTTCATTAGCATCCCATTTTTTTGAACGAATGCTAGAGCTAAATGCATCTTGCCATTCCCGCTTCTGTACTGACTTTTTTAAAGGGAATGCACTGTTACTTCCCTAAAGTGAGAACATGCTTGCTTTAACTTGAAAGCATTTTAGATTGATGTTCTTGCTTTAATCTGCCACACCTCATTTCAGCTTAATATAGGGTTATAGAGCTAGCTTTTATTCCCCCTCTGTAGAATTGTTCCTTTCTCCACTTTAACACTCTATTTAGTGTTGATTGCAACCCTTCCATGAAACTGTATGGATTTTCAACAAAATTAATGTGTTCCTGTTTCAAAAAGTATCATACTTCTAGAGAAAAATTAATTTATTAAAACATATGCCTGACCTCAACACCTCCCTAATAAAATTCTTCTGTATATTTTTCAGTTTTTCAGCAAAGCCCACCAGTTCAGATTCCTTAACCTGGCCATCTGTCATATTAGGCTGAAGTATTTTTCATAATAGTTGTATAACATTGTCTCTTCTCTCTTCTCCTTTCCTCTCTGTTATCAAATTCTACTTTCACTCTCTGTGTGAAGCCAAGGAAATCTCCTTGACTTCTGTGGAGTAATGTTTGGTTGGAGTTTTTTTTAAATCTGAAAGTAAAATCCGTCTCACTGGCTTTTTCAACTTTGGATAATTTCCAAGCCTTTTTTTTTTTTTTTTTTTAAGTACAGAAAATGTCCTACATTTTATGGCCACAAAACTCTTTACCGTAAGACACTCTTTTACACACGTGGTGCTATGGGGTCCTTTCTGCATCTTCTTTAATGTTTCAGTTTTCTATTTCACACCGGTTCCTGAATTCCTTTGCTTTGGACCCATTCCAGAACTGTTATTTGTTGCTTCCTTTCTACTCACAGGGTGAGATAAAGCCCTTAACTCCGTTCCTGCTCTGCTTCTCCATTGCTAGCAATGAAGCACAACTGCTTGACTCACTCTTGAGCCAGCTGTATATTTTTATTTTTAAAAAAGTAAAATCTACTCTACTACAGATCTGAGTCTAGACATACTGCAAAATGCCAGGATGACCTACAGGGTTACAATTACACCGGTGTAATTAAATCTCACTAAATAAATCTGATTTCCAGGTACTCAGGTCATGGGCTTGAAACCTGGGCTCTGAGGAAGTTGGTGGAAGCTTTGGCACTGACTTCAGTGGGGTCGGGACTTTGTCTGAAGCACCGGCTTGCAGTCAGTCACCCTTTATGGACCTCCCCAGTTAGCTGTGCTTTTGCTGCCGCGTGTCCGTGGGGTACATGACAGGGAGAACGCCACGATAAGCTGAACAGTGTAGAAGTAAATCAGCTTCAGGTGATGCACTTGAAAGTCCTTTTACACTGATTGCTTTCATACTGACTCCTGACTTGAATGATTTCTAGGGTATTGACATTATTGTTTTTCTTTAACACGTGCAGGCAAAATGCTCACAGCTACAGAGGCTCCGCGTTACTCTTTTTGTACTTTTGATCACAAAAATTTGCCATTCAGTCTGTGAACCTGAGTTAGGTGAACCTTGCCAATGTTGCTTGTCACTACTGTTACTTCAGCGTTGCTTTTTACTTCTTTTTCTAAAGGATCAATCAAATTACATTCGATCCAAAACCGTAATAACTTGAAAAGCAAGTCCTTTGCAGTCACCAGGCTGCAAGCAGACAGGCTGCTGAGAGGCATTCCTCTTCATGCTGTATTTCTAAATTCAAATTTTCTCTCTTTTTCAGTCAGAGATAAAGATCCTTATTTCCACTCTCATTGTGCAGCGGATGCGTGATGTTTAGCATTACAAGACTAGACAGAAAAGCTGGCTACATCTACCTGGCAGACCTTCCTTCTTTTTCCCTTGAAATCAGCTCTTCGCAAACTCACTGCTGATTGCTAAATGTTACGAAGTTCTAAGGGAGCCAAACAATATTGTTTTGGAAAATCAAGTCCACAATATCACAGTACCTCATAGTGTATATTTTTTTTAATAAAATATAATAAAAGAGCACTTGCTGTATTAAAAATATTTTACTTTAGACTTACATGGCAGTAGCAGGTCTTTAAAATCCCCTCCAGCTAATGACTGGTGAAGAGAAAGAATCTTTTTTTTGAGCGGTAGAGTGTAAACTGTCCAGGTACACACACTTCAGGTTGTTTGGATTTCAGGGCTTTTATTTAATTTAATTAAGGAAAATAAACTATATTGATGCTTAGGAGGTTATAACAATGCAATATGTTCTTTGTGAGTCTCAAATCAGAGAGCAAGTCCTGTCTCTCCCAGGATAAATCTAGATTTTTTAAACATGAAGAAAAAGGTAGATCTGTTATTTCAGATTAAATTTGTCTATTATGAATTTCAAAAGAGTGCTTTATTGAAGAAAGTGTAAACTTAATACTGTGGTTGGATATACTTATATAGGCTTGAATTCACCTACACTTCCTGACTGTTTATTGAGTTTGAAAGACTTAAAATAAGTGTATTAGGGAGATTATTTTTCAACAGTCAAACCAATTTGCATTACATTGATAATTTAAAAAATCCTCAACTGCTATGCATGGCTGAAAAAAAGCTTGAGAAACAGATTCCTAGCAAGCTAAAAAATACTAAGGGAAGTAATCACGTGTATCTTTGGATTGGGAGCATTTTCAGGAAATGAATATGCAGGCATTTCCTTCATAACACTGCCTGAAAATCATTCACAAAAATATAGAATAGAATTTGACTTTGGAAGAAGAATTCAGTGATCTCTGATTCTTGTTGTTGTTGTTGTTGGTGGTGGTGGTGGTGGTGGTGTGTGTGTGTTAACAGGTTTCCTCTTTTCTCTCATTATAAGCACTCTCAATCCAGGTACAAATTCGGGTGTTTTCACATGTGTAGAATTAGCCACTGAGTCCCCTTTGATAACACAGATCACAGGGGGCTGCTTCGGTGGAAGAAACTGGGAGCCAGGTCAACTTCTGAGCTGCAGCCTTGGCTGTTATAATTATTCTCTCTGCTTCTGATACCTTTCCTATTACCTGAAGTCAGGAAGAGCTGCTACTAGAGGTTCACCCACTAATTCAAAGATATATAAAAGCTTGAGAATATCCCCTTAGAACAATTCTCAACTTTTATGAGGAGAATGTAGAAAGAATTTGATGCGGAATTCATCATAGAGATTTACTTCCTTAGAGTTTCTTGTTCTGTGCAATGTGTGAGATGCATGCTCTCAAACAGAGGATTTTACACCACTGACTTTGAAGATTCACTAGTTTAATTTTGCAGCAGGTGGTCTACAGAACTAAGGTATTTTAAAAATCGCTTTAAAACTAGATGAGTAAATGGTGCTGGTAGGACTTCCAAGCTGTATGATGATGATGAAAATCCTCTCTACACGACTGCAATGGGTGGTTTGTGTCTCGTTGCACTGAGAAGAGCAAAGTTTTTCTTCTGGCTGCTAGATGACTTATGGTGACTTTCATTTTTTGTTGTTGTTTGATCTTTTTCAGCTCTCATTTGCAGCAACAACCCCAGAGTTGGCTGATAAGAAAAAATATCCTTATTTCTTCCGGACAGTGCCATCTGATAATGCAGTGAATCCAGCAATTTTGAAGTTGCTCAAATATTATCAGTGGAAGAGAGTAGGAACTTTAACCCAGGATGTACAAAGGTTCTCTGAGGTAAGATTTGCATAATTTCAAGTACAGAAAGACAGCTACCAATATCAGACTTCCAAGGAGCTAGTTCCTCCATTAGTAGCAATTATGTAAAAAGAAATAGACCTACTGTTTCAGTTTTGTTTGGCTTTGTCTTGCTAGGTCACATTTGCTGTACTGAATAAACTTAATTCCCTTCTGGGGCTTATTTCACTCTCTAGGGTAAAAGCTACCCATGCTTTCCCTTGACTCTTTCTTTTTTTTTTCACTGAGTTCATTGCACACAAGTGCAAAGAAATAACTTTGTTTGGGGTTTTTTTTTGTTTTGCATAGGTTTCTTTATATTCTTTGACTTGCCACAGTGTATTATTTTTCAAGAAGACTTGTATCCTGACATTGGTTCACTTAAAAGAGAGACGAAATCTAATTTCATTGTGTTCTTTTCATGCTCTGATTTATTATAAGCATCAGTCTGATCAGTCTGAACATTGAGAGACAAAATCTGCTAAGTTTGTGGCTGTAAATATTGGAGGAGCTTACTGAGACAGAAGTGACTGAAGCCCCAGAACTGATAAGATCACATACTATGCACCCTCCAAAATCTTCTGAGTTTCACCCTGAGCAACATTTTGGTTGTAGAAATTTCAACGAAGTATGGGGCAAGTGCCTTAAGCATGGTTTTAACAGCAGAGTAGTTAAAAGAAAACATCATATAAGTAATCAGAGCAAGACAAGGGAAAGAGTTGGCCCATTAATTGACAGAGAGGCAAAACTAATAGAGGCATGCCAGTTTAATGGTGGGGTTTTTTCTTTCCTTCCTCAGCATTAATTAAAAAAAAAGGCTGACTGTGCTCTGAAGACTAGCATGATTAAAACTAGTGAAGAAGGTTTGAGAAGAGGTTAGAGTCTGCTTAGATGAGTCAGATATTTTCAAATTGTCTGGCACAATTAATTCGCTATGGAGTACTTAAGAGATCTTAGAGCCTTCTCTTATGAGCTTTGAGAATTAAAGGATAAAAAATGTATTGTAGGGGAAGGGAAGAAACTTTTGTGTCTGTCTTTCAAAAAAACATATAGACATCCAGGGAATTATAGACCAGTCAGGCTAAATTTAATTCTTGGAAAGACACTTCAGCAGATAATCTTTTTGGAATCACCCAGAAGATGAAAAGATGCTAAACAATGGCCCAAATGGATTTGTCAAGAATAAAAATTGTAAAGCCATCTAATTTCCCTCTATGACAAGATAGCAAGTCTGGAGGAGATGGGGTAGGTGATAAATGTGATGTGTGATGACTTATAAAAATATTAAAGGTGTTCCTAAAGAAACATATGGAAACTTGATCTTGAGGAACATACTATAAGAGCAATCTCTAACCAATATTCCTGCCACCAAGGTTAATTGACATCAGATCAGTTATACATTTGTTTTTAAAACAAATGCTGAAGAAAAAGTCATCAAAAAGTATGATATGCTTTATCCTTCTCTGGCTTGGAATTAAAATTTCACAGAGTAGTTATCAGTGGTTCACTGTCAAACAAGAAGGATGGGATTCTGTCAAGTGGTTTTCTCTAGAAAGATAAGGTTTTCTCTAGATAGTGGGATAGAGAAAATGTTTATTAAATCTACAGTTGATACCTACTTGAGAAAAGCTGCAAGCACTTTGCAGAGGATGGGATTAGGTTTGAGAATGATCTTGACAAGTAGAGAAAGGTTTTAATAGAAATATTACGTAAGTGAAAAAGTGCAAAATGGCTATCTAGGCAGAAGATCTCTGAAGGAAGAACTACAATGAATGACAAACTGGGTAAGTGTCAAGAAGGTCAAACTGACCTACTGTGAAAAATAGAAAGGAAGCAAACAGCTCTCATGTCACCACCCCTGATGTAGTGCAATATTGACACTTAAGACACAGAGTAAATTTCAACACTACTTAATGCTCATTAGATGTCAGTTGGATCAGGTCTAGTATCGTCTTTGAGAAGGAAGTAGATCAGAGACATCTGTAAAAATGTTCAGTAATTTAGAAACATGTTTTATGAGAAAGATTAAAAGTGGAAAACAGTGGAATAAACTGGGTAGGTTGTTGAACCTTCATCATGTAGGGTTTCTTAAGATGAGACTAAACAAACACAACATAGGGATTCTTGGTCTTCCTTTGGAACAGAGGGATGGACTACATGTCTGTCAGAGTCATTTAAGAAATGTTAAAACTGCAGCTTTCAAGGCTTTACTAGGGTGCTGGACTTGACTTCAAAGTATTTCCATTCCTCTTGAAAGATAAGCAACAATTTTCTGTGTCAGACTGCAAACTCAATTTAGTGTGATTCATTAAAGCCTTCAGGTAATGCAAGACCATTTAAAGCTTCCTTAAATTCAGGTGATTTTTATAGAGAATGTTGAGTCCTGAGTCTTTGACATTATTAGAGCTTCATCCTTCCTTTTTCAGCTCTGTGCAGAGTTTCTCCTTTCCCTGTGCAGACAGTGAAAGCATAGGAAAAACTGGAGGAAATAATTAATTGGCTGTCTGGGAGCAGTGAGGGATGGGAGCCACCAGCAGCAGAGGGGGAGAACATGTGATGGCCAGGCAGAGTCCACGCCCACTGCAAGGGAGTAGGGCAGGCCCAGAGGTCAAGGCCAGGCTCAGCCAAGGGTGCAAGACCATCAGGCAAGTCCATGGTGATGAGGCAGGTCCAAGGCCAAGCTGGAAAGTCAATCTACAGGTCAGGGTTGGGTCTAGTGGTTGCTGGGCAGGTCCATGACAAGAGACTGAAGACACAAGACTAAAGGTGTGGGTGAAGGTCCCAGAGGAGGGACCACTGAGGCCTGTTAATGACCTCCAGGTGCTGGTATAAGTCTATATATCCACTGAAACCATAAATTTCCCTCTAATTGAACATCAGGATAAACTACGTAACTACTGTTTGAACTATTAATTTTCCTAACATTTTTTGAAAACAAAAAAATTGTTGAATAACATCCAAAAATTACCTCTTTGTTGTAAATTCTCACTGAGTTTAGCATGTGATTCTTCTATGCTGAAAATGCATTAGAAGCCACTAGACCAGAAGTAACTGAATGTCATCTCTGTTTACTCTCATATAAAATAAAATAAGCAGAAATAAATTAATGGGGTCTTTAGAGAAGCCTGTGTAGTAACTCAGATGGTTTTACTCTTAGCAGCAAGAGAGAGCAATGCTCTCTCCCATTTTTCCATCTCCCAGAAAGATTATATCAGTCTGACAAATCTTTCCTTTTTAAAAAAAAAAAAATAAATAAATTCTAGAACAATTTGCATATCTATCTCAATTTCCTCCAGTTGTTCTTCCACCTAAACACACGTGGGGATAGATATTGCCTTCTTGTCCATGTAATATAGAGAAGACTTCATACCCATATAGTTTAATCAACAGGAACCCTAATTATATCTCTTCAGCTGCCATCTAACTTCTGGGTTTTTTTGGCTGTTTCCTTTTTTCTTTAGCTGGATCACTGTCTCCTGTCTCTTTGCAATTTGTACTATGATCTTATATCCTTATAATTAAAGCTCACCTAACTTGTCCACAAGTTAGCTGCCCCTGAAAGTCATAAACCTTTTTTCTGGTTTATCTTGCCTTGTAATGAGGCAGTTTTCTCAATTGCTTAGATTATCAGTCTTACTCTAATTTATCTCTGGAGGCCAAAATTATACAGGATTTCTTACTCCTCTGGGAACCCTTGCTGCAGAGACTTTGCATTTTCTTTTACTTGGTGGAAAACCTTCTCTTATAAACACGTTACATCTTCCTTATTCTCCAGGTGACATATAGAGAAAAAAGGTAGGTAGAGAGAATGGAGAAGCTTATGCCAGCATACTTGCAGTTCTTGAAGCACATGGGCGATATCTATATATCTGATACTGCTAGCGTGGATTGAGGCTCCCTTTCTTGGCGTTGCTTGGATCCCAAGGATTATGACTTTTCAAGTGACCTGAATTCTATGGTTGCCAGTAGCACAGCTCACTATTAGTATCCTTTGTAAGTTATTTAGGTCTGTTTGTACAACCAGAAATGTCTCTTCTATTGGATTAATGTTTAAATTGAGTAAGTCATCTTGGTATAAGGGTAATATACAAACATTATCAGTTCTGTTACTTAACTAGGACAAGCTCATATCCATTGTGCTTCTGTATCCTAGATTTTGTGGATTGCTGCCTTGTTCTCATCCTCTGGGAAAAGATTCTGTTTCAGAAGTTAATAATTCTATGGCAAAGGTTCATAAATGAGGTTGCAAAATATTTTCAAGATTTTCAGCTTTAAGTGTTTGTTATGGCATATAATCATAGGATAGTGTAGGTTGGGAGAGATCTCAGTAGGTTGTCTTGTCCAACCTGCTGCTCAAAGCAAGGCTAGCTTTAATGTTTATCATCTCAGAAGAATTACAGCTGTTGCGTGCACAGTTCTCAGAAAAGTCCTGACTGTGTCCTCTTTCCAGTTCCCAAGTGAGCTTCCAGCTGACTGGAGATTATGCAGCAATTGGTGCCTTCAATTTTACTTCTGTCTAGCACTACCTGATTGGAATTGTATTTTGAATTAGGCACACCAAGTGCTATTCCTATGGTCTGTTGCTCTGTTTCATGTTTTGGTGGAAAAAGTCATGAGAACGAAGTCATACTTAACTATCAATAACTGAAAACTGTTGGAGCCACCAGTATTGTAGAACATGTAAAGGCTTCAGAATATGACTGTGAAAGAGAAACGTGTAATCACGTACTGGTTTTCAGATAATGCTGTATTTGCTAACCAGAAATTCTAGTTTACCTTACTTCTTACTTCAGTACTTTACTGTTCTTCCCTGCATATTTTTCATTTTATTCATACACATTATTTGGTTCATAGTATGTTTCAAATTGAAAGTTGGCACTTCATTGCACTTGTACACTAAGAGGGATTCTGGCTTCCTTGTTTTGTAATAGGAGACTTCCTCTAGACTGGCTCCAATTGTTTCTTTTTGCTCCCCTGTCATGTTAAAATTCAGTGAAACTGCATTTTAACTTCACATTTGGGGACATATTCATGATATCTCTAGATTTTTTTAAAAAATATATTTCCCTCCCACTGAGTAGCATGTCTGGGATTGTTTTGAAAACAAGTTAAATTCTGATCATCTCAAGTGACTCTTTGTTTTTCTGTATTTCTTAACAGTCATCTCTTTATGTGATTTCTCTGCTTCTTCCTGGAAATATTGAGAACTCCTAATGTAATTTTATCAGTGTAGGTGGCATTTCAAAAAGACAGAAGAAATGAGAAGTGTGCAGTAAGCTAATGAAATAGATTAACAATGTGAAAAATAAAAGATAAAATATCTTCTCTTGTGACTCTACCACATTCGTCATTGAGTTTAATAACCTAAAAATACCTTGGTAACAAATACTAAAGAGAAACAACCCTCGTAAGTGGACAAAATAGCACCTTTTTTTTTTTTTTTTTTTTTTTTTTTTTTTTTT